>JAJMFW010000002.1:272500-474514 GCA_030574975.1 Teunomyces atbi | reverse complement strand
CCGTCACTTCAACTTGGACTGGTTCTGTTACCTCAACCACAACCAATGGTGATTCCGTGATTATTGTTGTTCCATCAGCTTCATCAATTCTTACTGGTGGTTCGACGTATCCTTCAATTACGTTAAGATCGGTTTCAACCAGTACCAATTCATTGTCATCATTCATTATACCTTGGAACTCGTCGGTGCCTTACTCGTCACTAAGTTCTCAGTTTGTCTCAAGTGTGCCTGGAAGTATGACTACATTGACTCTGGCTTCCGAAACCAAGGGAGATTTTGATGGAAATTATGGTTTCGGTGAGTCCGGTGGAGAACACGTGTCGAATACTGATGTGTCTATCCCCACTGCATCAAATACGTATACCGAAGGTGGTTTGCAAAGCTTTGAATCTTCATATCATGGTGGTGCGGTAGTGGAAAGCGATACAAACATTTCACCTTCTTCAACTAGTTTGGCAGGATCCTCATTACCAAGCACATCACCCCAACCTAGTGTTAATAATTATGAAGGTATTTCCAATAAGTTGGAGCCAAAGTTGTTCTTATTTGGGGTATCATTTTTGATTCCTCTATTTCTTGCCTGATTCGAGTCTTATTTCGTATTGGTTCCAATATTTTTGATTTGAATTCTCACAATTATTCTTTTTCGGATATCTACACTGGTAGATTTAATATTTATTGATTCGGTTTATGTTCGTCTCAGAGTCATACTTTGAATTCTTTGTGTTTCGCTTGACGAGTACAATATAGTAACGGTGTATATATTGATTATATTTCTTTTTTATCACGTAGTTTTCAAAATTTGTACAAAACGAAGCTTGATCGTGCACTATTTTAGTTTGGTTGAAATTTGTAAAAATATTCGCGTTTTCACTGTTAATTGATCCTTGTAATAATTGAGGTAAGTCATGTGATTTAAGAATAGTGCATTTAGTAACTAATTCCCAAATTAGAACCTTAAAAATCCTAGACAGGTTAAACACAAATTCGGCCAATGATGGAATGGAGGAAATATTTAAGACAAAAGATTACAAATTCAACAGAAGAGATCTCATACACCTACTCACAGTACAAGATGGATTCACATATGGCCGATGTTGAGAGAACCGCTGGGGTAAAGACTGGTGTTCTGGTGAAGCGACAACAAGAGTTGTTGCAGGATGTTTCCAGATAAAGGTGCAACAGGAATAGCTTATGGTGTGATCTGGTTTATTGGAACTTCTACCTTCACTTCATTATGACATGTTTCAAGACAGACCCACGAACAAGAAAGGATGATGCAGCATGGCAAGCAAGCTATGTGGAAATCGTTAAAACAATTGAGCTCGTATTTCAAAAATAGAAAGGGATCTTTTAGAAAATACACTTGGATTCGAGGATTATATCTGGAATCTAGAAAGAGATCCTATCTAGGAGGTTTAAAACTTGATAGTTAAGGGACCCCATACTGGACAAGAAGTTGGTACTCCCGAAATTGTCACCGTCAAGTTCATCGAAACTGTTGAGCAGGAACTTATTCATTAATATGTTACAAAGGTAGTCAAGAATGACTCTTTACTTGAAAAAAATGACCATGTTGAATCCATTTACGTTCCTAGCAAGAAATTCAAGGATGGGCTGCGTTTCTCACAATTCTGTCGTTCAAAAATATGCGCAATTTCACCTGGCAAAGAGTATCTAACCAATGACACTTCTAAGAGTAAACTCCACTCCCAATGGAGATTGTTAAAGCTGCATCAGCAACAAAGTGCCCTAAAATGTTAGTTTGAAAATTGACGGCTTTCCAATATAACAAACTGACTCTGTATATTGGCAGTATACCCATAACATGTTACTTTTTCTGTGCTATCCAAGAGTGCAAGACCAAGTGATAAATTTGATCTAGAAGTACATCGCTACAGTTCTTGACCAACGTCTGGATAAAAAATGATTGTTCAGCATGATCTGCCACTTTGTTTTGTTACACAGCATATTGATGACACAGAAATATTTCTATAATAGACATGCATCGGAACAACTTTATTTGGAAAGATACTGCAAATTACAGCAAATTACAGGCAATTGATATTGTCTGTCACAGATTATTTAATCAGAGCACCTATCAAATTATTAAGACCACGGAGAATACTTAATTGATAGAAATGTTAATTAGATAAAAGTTCCTTATAGTATATTGGTAAGAGCTTGCGATGTTTTATTCAGTACATAGTCATGTTTATTCTAAATGTTATAGCATGTACTTTTATTAGGTAAGATTCTGTAAAAATGAAAGAATCACAGATATTTCATGATTATATAAAAGGAATTATTTGATCCAATTAAAAATAAAGAAAAAGTAATTTCTAACCAGGTGATCGAAAACACAGTATATTTCATATCACGGAAACGTTGTAAAGTATTCAATTTACAACATTATTTAGAAGTTGTGGTACATATGCTGAACCTTATGTTCTATCTGAATGACCAACCAAACCGCAATACAAAAATAAATTTCTGTTTGGGAAATGTTCGCGCGCAAATGTTGTAGCCGTCCGCATGGAGTAACGCAACCTGTCCTATACACAGGATGAACATTCTCTATCACATGTATGACTCTCAAACCCCGCATGTTACATACAGGACTGAATGAGTTACTCCATGCAGACCTAGCTGCAACAAAAAAACAGTAGTGGGTCGATGCATTGAGTGAGTAAAAGTGGTACTAATGAATCTCTAGACAAGTGCAATTTTGTTTGCCTTTACCATGAGTAAAAGTTGCGTCTAAGGATCTATTGAATATTATATTTGTCGTAATAGAATGAGTTAAAAATAATGACTCCGACGCGGTTCGAACGCGTGCATCTTTACGATAGTAGAACTTGAGTCTACCGCCTTAACCACTCGGCCACAGAGCCAATTACTATAAAAGAATGGTATATGGTAAAATAAAAGTAAAATCAAATAGGCAGCGTCAATATTTCATAATTATGAATCACCAATAACAAATTCTCAGTTTTCTAGTATTATGAAGTACTAGTATGTCACAATTGTGTTCTAATTTTAATTAGATTGGGGAATACATCACTCCAAGTATTGTCATGATATATGTGATTTTAAATGTAATAAGGAAATGATGAAATGATATGTTATGATTTTTAAAAGGTTATTTGGTAACATGATAAAGACGTGGTTTTTTGAAGCATCGGCTGGAGCCCTCAATTTATGTAAAGTTTGATCTAATTTGATGTATGAATTTGAAAAACCATATTCCACTTGATATGGGATAATAATAGTAATATTTGGGCTCCAATATTCTCGATCATCAATTTTATCTTCATAGCTAGGCAGGTCAATGGCTATTTGTGTTTCCTGAACCTGCAACAAGAAAAAGTACATTATTGAATCAAAAATTTAACCTTTTAACAGGTTGGTTCTGTTGTAGCGTGAAGATGAAGTTATTAAAATAAATATAGGTGATTAAAAATCTGGTTTCAGATATGATGATTTAACTTGTTTTAATTTCAAACATCTCAGAAGCAAATTTTGAAGCATTCTAATAATAAAGGATCAAAAAATACATAATATTTTAGTATACAGTAGTATATTTCATGCAAAGCGGTCGGTAAGTACATGTATATTCGTCCAAATAGCATTCAGGTAATGGTAAACTATTTTAGTAGTTTTATTGAAATATATATGAAGAAGTAACAGGTATTTTTCCAAAATAGGCAAAATCAAAGGATTCAAAAAACAGAAAAACAAAACAGAAAACCGTAGCCTATAAAATAGACAGAAAATAGCTAATCAATTTGTTGTAAAACGCTAAATCGAAAAAAGGAAAAATTTAAGGCTGCCGTTTGTGGCGCCTCTAGAAGAATTTAAAAGACTCAATTCTAGACTTTAGTTCAAAGGGAATCTAATCACTCTCAAATAAAGATGTTTCCTCACTTTGAATTTCAGCAGTTTCGGCTGGAGATATTTGTTCATTTACAATAAACTCAGCCTTGCCAGATCCATCAATAGATCCAGTTGGATGTATTTTGATTGTCTTATGCACCTCACTGGTTGGGACAATTTTAATACGAACACCACCACTTGGGAGAGACTTATGACCTGAAAGTAAACTAGTCACTTTGCTTTCGACAACCTTGAGAACAGGAGTCACAGCACTTTCAACAGCATTAACCACAGGTGTCATTGCACTTTCAATTACATCAAGCAAGCTGGAGACATCACTTTGCATTCTAGCAAGATCCGATGACGACATTTGACCATTCACAACATATTCACCTTCACGAGAAAAGTTGCCTGAAACAGTGGGAAGAACTTTGATTGTCTTATGTGTTCCTGTAGTTGGGACGATTTTGAAATGTAAACCGTCGCTTGGAATCAGTTCGTATCCTGCAACTATACCGGTAACTTGACTTTCAAAAGCCTTAAGTGCGGGGGCAACCTTGCTTTCCACATCATCAAGTAATGGAGTTACTGCGCTAGCGGCAACTTCCGCCAAAGGTGTTGCTGCACTTGCAACAATATCAAGTAAACCGGTAACTTCGCTTTGAACCTCACGAATATCCGATGAAGACATTTGATCATTAATGGAGAATTCAGCAACACCAGCAAACTCATTGGAGCCAGTAGGGAGAATCTTAATTGTTTCATGTGCTTTGTCAGCTGAATTAATTTCAATAGTTTTTTGGGCACTGCCAACAGGGATCACCTTGATGGTTGTATGTACCTCACCAGTTGGATTAAGTTTGATATTCTTGCGAGCACCATCAACTGTGATTACTTTGATAGTTGTGTGTACGTCACCAGTTGGAACAATTCTAAGATTTTTATGGGTGCCACTACCAGGGATCACTTTGATTGTTGTATGCCCTTCACCAGTTGGAGCCAGATCAAGACCACCAAGCAAATCACTTTGAATTTCAGCAGTTTCGGCTGGAGATATTTGTTCATTTACAATAAACTCAGCCTTGCCAGATCCATCAATAGATCCAGTTGGATGTATTTTGATTGTCTTATGCACCTCACTGGTTGGGACAATTTTAATACGAACACCACCACTTGGGAGAGACTTATGACCTGAAAGTAAACTAGTCACTTTGCTTTCGACAACCTTGAGAACAGGAGTCACAGCACTTTCAACAGCATTAACCACAGGTGTCATTGCACTTTCAATTACATCAAGCAAGCTGGAGACATCACTTTGCATTCTAGCAAGATCCGATGACGACATTTGACCATTCACAACATATTCACCTTCACGAGAAAAGTTGCCTGAAACAGTGGGAAGAACTTTGATTGTCTTATGTGTTCCTGTAGTTGGGACGATTTTGAAATGTAAACCGTCGCTTGGAATCAGTTCGTATCCTGCAACTATACCGGTAACTTGACTTTCAAAAGCCTTAAGTGCGGGGGCAACCTTGCTTTCCACATCATCAAGTAATGGAGTTACTGCGCTAGCGGCAACTTCCGCCAAAGGTGTTGCTGCACTTGCAACAATATCAAGTAAACCGGTAACTTCGCTTTGAACCTCACGAATATCCGATGAAGACATTTGATCATTAATGGAGAATTCAGCAACACCAGCAAACTCATTGGAGCCAGTAGGGAGAATCTTAATTGTTTCATGTGCTTTGTCAGTTGGCATAAGTTTTTTTCTTTCAGTTAAATCACTCATTACATTGCGTACATGAAGAAACTTTGTTGATAACACTTGGCCATTTAAAAAGAGTTCTGCTTCTCCAGATACAGCTTTGGATGCAGTTGGAAGTGAATCAATAGCCTCTGAAAATTCCTCATTGACAGTTAGGTAGTTTTCAATGTTACCAGAGCTTGTTGGCTGTCCTGAGGGAGAATATGGAGGTGGATTAGGGAACAAGGAAGTCAGTGTTGTCCACAGTCCTTTTGAATCAGTAATAACATCAACTATTCCACTGTCTGTTTCAGTGTTGCCACTGTCATCAGTTGTTATGAAAGTTGTTGTATATTCTGTGGAAGTTCCACCTGGTGATGATGTAGTTGAAGATAAAGTCGAGGATGGAGATGGTGGTGCTCCATATTGCGAAAGTGTAATTGGTATACACCCCAATCTTTTCTCTTCCTCGATTACGAACCGGTATCCTGGACCAAAAGTGCAAGCCCAAAATTGCGTAGTCTTTGATTTACCTCTAGTAAGCAATCCATCAGAAGTGAAACCATAAGGTTGGCTTCGATCAAAACTCATCCGTGTCAAATACCATGGTCCGTAACTGTTTGTAACAAATCCAAACTTGCTTATCAAAGCTTCCTTGTATAGTTTTAATTCAAGGGCATCATCAATAGTAGTAGTATCTACTATTTGAACAATCCGGCTTATTGAACTTTGACTGAGTAGTTTATTCTTTATTCTGGGACCGGGTCCATTTGCCACCAAAAAAAATGCCAGGCACGAATTTGCTACAATAGCTAGGATTGTAATGAAATAAGATAACTGCATTGAAAATGTTATATATTTCTCTATCTAAATAGTTTTCAAGAATCTGGTCTTCTTAGTGGTATTTATAAACCAAATTTACTAAATAATTTCGCTAGAAATTGAGATAGTAAAATCATATTGCAACCTGGATATTTCTTTTTTCATTATTTTTGGGCTACTTTATAGACCAACTATAATTGATACTTAAATAAAATATCAAAAATTATAACTAAACATTTGTTAATGGGTTCCAATAAGTTTAATTATTATTCATTTGGCCGATTAGTTGTTATTTATAATTGTTCTCTATTATTAATTCTCTCTACTAATCATATCTGGTCAAGTGATTGCTCAATTATTTCAAGTATTCTCAATGTTGAATAAACTTGTGAAAGTATACTATCCAACATAGAATTGCTAGTTTCTCACATACTGAAGTTGAAACTTCAACTTTGGTAAGCTACTGTTTTCAAGACTTTAACTATGACAACATTTAAGGTTGAATTTTACTGTTGGAAATTTGACATTAGCTAATATTTTGTGGGCCAATTCATTTTAAATACAATTACAAAAATTAAGAATAAACCGAACCTTTCCGATTACTGAAGTCTTGAAATAAGAATTAGATTGACTATTCTTGACTCACTTCTTGCAACATTAAGAAATCAGACTGCTGAAATATATAAAAATGAACCACAACTCAAATTTACACGAAAACTCATGTTCTTATTTTTGAATAACGGGTATATTTTGGTCGTAACTCCGAAACGCCGACCAATTTTCATAATGCTGTAATTTTCTAGTATTGGCGAGAATTAAAGTCTTAAAAAATATTAGAAAATCCATTAATTATACATCATGATGAGGGGGGAAGAATGGCTAACACCACAAACCGATATTGTTTTCTTATGCGTAAAAATGTATCGCATGCTTTGCCTAACCAACTTGATAAACAGCCAAATTATGTAAATTATATTTGAAAGCATAAGAAACTATAGTTTTAAATAATCATTGTCAAAATAATAATATAAAATGTACCTAAACTCTAAAATAAATATCCAAAGAAGTTTTAATATAGAAATCAAACAAAAAGAAATCAACGTACAAAGCCTGGTTAGCTCAATCGGTAGAGCGTTTGACTCTTATAAGTTACACAACGCGCTCAAAGGTATCAAAAGGTTACGGGTTCGACCCCCGTATCGGGCTATTTTTTATTGCAAATTTCACAAAGAAAAAAATAATTTTTACAAGGTAAAAGTCGAAGCAAAGAATTCAATTCTTTATTTTCAATATTCTGTAGCTCATTGCATAGAAATTACCAAATGGTGGGTTAAATTATTTGTTCAAACAAATTATTACAGTTTCAAGGTTCTTCAAAAGTAAGTTCCTTGGAATGTAATTTTACTTACCTGTCTATCTTGCTCAATAAATCTCAAAATTCAATAATCATAAATAAAAAGAGCCTGCTTAAGTTAACAACAGATTAAATTATGAATTTAATATATTTATTTCTCCAAGCACTATATTGACAGAGTAAATTTTTATTCGCTAACTAACAAAACGGAAGTCCAACCGCTTATTTCCTTCATCTTTAGTGTTCTTGATATAATCTGCTTGTTCTTGAGGACTTAATGCTTTCCATTTCTTATCCCTTTGATGGTTTCTCCACTTATAATAAAGTCCAGTTAACAATACACAAGCAAAGCACCCAGCAGCAATGCAAATTAAATCTTTATTTCCCCGGTGATATAGAGGAGCATCATCTTTTCTATAAATGTTTGCAGATACAATTTGTGCTGCTTGTGCAAACATATTAACCACTGCCGCAGAAACGGCTCTTGTTCTAACGGAATTTGAATTAGCTGAAACCCAAGAAATTGTAATTGGGGCACCAGTAGGATGGCCTAAGGCTATGGTTAATAAGGCGTATGTTCCCCAAACATCTTTTTGAGCCTTTGGCCAATAGCGTAGTGGAATTAAGCACGCTAAAACCCAAATTGGGTTAATAAGAATTGCAAGAGTTCGCGAGTTTAGGAACTCTGAAAGCCATCCAGTAAAGAGCAAACTTGCAATAGCTAAAAAATTGTACGGGATTGTAAGTGCATTAGTGTGAAATGTGCTGAACCCCATTTTTTTAAGAACCAATTGTAAGTAAGCTGAGATGGGAGTAGTAGCAATGTCAGTCAAAATCCGAGTTATGTAAATTGGAACCATATCATAATCAAGTAAACTTTTGATCAATTCTAAAGGTCCAACAGGCTCCCTATTATTCATATCACCCTTACTTGGATCGTCTCGTAAAACTCGGTTCACTATAATTTTCTCTTCACGTTCAGTATACCAGCCGTTCTTCCTAAACCAACTCTTTGTTTGTACTGGAGACGCCGGCATCTTGAAATACGAAGCAATTCCAACTAGTAAAGTGAACAAACCTTCAATAAGAAATATCCATCTCCAACCGTCTGGAATTGCATGTGTTTTAATTTTCAAAACGGCAAAGGCCAATAATGAAGACCAGACGACAGTTAAAGGGTTAGCAACATAGAACCATGACATACGTGTTGGCATTTCTTTTGAAGTAAAGAAGTAACTAAACCACAAACACACGTCACAAATAAAACCACCCTGTAAGGCACCTATGAGTGCTCTTGTAATATAAAACCCAGTAGCCCCTTTAATACTTGATTGAGTCATAGACACGATACTCCATAAAACTATCTGAGTTGGAATCCAAATATCAACACCAAGTTTCTTTGAAACCAACTGAGATGGTAATTCTGCCGCTAAAAAACAAACATAATTAATAGTCTGTCCAAGATTATATTGATTTGTATTCATTCCCAAATCATTTAACATACCTCCAGAAAGGGCCTGGTTTATATTACCTCTGTCGAAATCCAAGGCAGTAAACATAAGAAAAGCCCAAAAAGTAACGTACCAGTCGTTCTTTAAAACAATTCTTCTTTCCTCTTGTTTGGTCCAGGTAAAATTAGGATCAAAATGATGACGACATTCATATTTAGTCTTCTCATATAGCTCACGGTAATATTCTGCAAGCTCTGGATCTTTAAAAATATGGTCTTCTTGTTCGGATGAGCTCAAAGACTCAATATCAATTTCTTTATTGTTAAAATCATAGACAACCTTCTTAGATGAATCCAAACTTGACATTCCTAGTGTTACTATCCAATATTGATTGAATTGGATAAATTCCACCTTTATATTTCATTTTTATTTCTTTCAAAGTGTTTATTATGAGAACCGCATAATTGCGAATATCCTATCAATATATTTTGTCGCAGCCATAATCCACACTCTGCGATTGCGACACCAGCGCGTCATCAAAAAAATAGATGAAGTCTTCGCTGTACTTTAAATTTGAATGATTACGAGTCTTGGCACAATTCGGCATTGAAGTTATATGTCAAAATTTGGCATATTTCTTGATCACACAAAAGGATTTGCGGTTTAACTAGTAAACCATCTGGTATTGGTACTTATGCGATGCAATTATGGACCTTACTTAACAGGCTAAAAATTCCAAATTAGGTCAGTACAGATTAGTTAATATTTCCAATAAATTGTCAATGATCACGTAGGTGTGGATTTCGGGCGATTGCATAAAATAAATATTTTGGAAGCGCAACTGCGGGGGATAAAATATCAGACCACTTCCTGAGATGATAACTAAAAAGCTCTTCCAAAGCTTTGGCTTGAGTCATCTAAGGAAAATCTATGACTGTAAAGCAATAAGCTAGTTTTATAGTATCTATGTTTCTACAGTTGCTATCAACAATTGCTTTAAGCAGTTCGTTATATTCATCAAAATCAATCGAGATCATCCCCTAATATCACACTGCTAAAAAATTGTATTACGGATATTAAGTTCACCAATAATAATAAAGTAGAGTTTCGGTTTTAATTACTATTTTCTTGGTATTCTCGATATACAGTTAGATTCCTACTATTTTATATTAGAAGATTATTTTTTTGACAATACTTGAAGGAAAGGATTGCACTCAACTGAAATGCTTGTCAAGTTAAGCAAACATAATTAAGACGAGTAGGATATACTGCTTGAGGTTTACTTTCAAGGATATCAACATGAAATAAGTCTAAAATTTACCTAAAAATACTATTGCAAAGGGAAGCACAAGGTGTTATATAAGACTAAAAAAGCAGATTAAAGGAAGGAATGATTCAATGAGGGCGAACAAAGAGGTTGAAACATTATATCTTTGATATCATTCATAGTCAACTGTCATAAGCCATCAAACAACAAGAAGTCCACCTAAGAATAAGAAGAAGTTATGACTGAGTTAGATCTCATTTGTGCTCTATGTCGTTGGAAAACTACCGATTTCTACCAGTTCAAATTAGACCCAGCCATCTTTCTTAAAAAAGTTTTCGATACATTTCTCTAAACTCTCAGTATGACTTCTCTCAATTCTCTTCGAGAGGCTACATCGATGAAATTCTACCAATATTATTATTCACATACCAATAAAAATACATCCCCGTTTCAAAGTTTTAATTTCCATCAATATGTTTGGTTTCTTACAAGTTGATCAGTGACCAAAGCGAGCCCCAAAAAAGCTAGCCATTATTACTAGCATTGTAGTAATTTTACTTTAAATCCAAATTGGGATACTGGGTAACTTTAAAAGAGTATGGTGTTAACTGTTAGCGATGCTGATCTTAGTTATTATTTTACATCGCTAAAATATGTTGTACCACAAAATCTGTATAATCAAGGAAATATTTCTCAATGTCGTTTTTTTTTTCCTATTCGAAAAATGAATTCGGATTCTACGTGGCCAGTTAATAGAGTGGTTTATAGACGAAAAAAAGGAAACCACCTGCATATAAAAACAACCCGATCTGGTAAATGTAAACATCAAATATCAAGAACAGTTGTACAACAAGCCAACAATGTCTAATATATCCAAGGAATATGAACCATTAGAAGTCATTGGAAAGGGGTCTTTTGGGACTGTTCGAAGGGTTTGTCAGAAATCAGATGGGAAGATTCTTGTTCGAAAAGAAATTGAGTATACTTCAATGAACAACCAAGAACGCAATCAACTTATCTCTGAGTTACGGATTTTGCGTGAATTGAATCATCCAAACATTGTTAAATACTACAGACATGACCACATTATGGAACTGAAGATGATCCACATTTATATGGAATTTTGTGATGGGGGTGACTTGGCTCAAGTTATCACCAATTTTAAAAAGAACAAAGAGTCTGTCCCTGAAGAATTCATATGGCAGGTTCTCGTGCAGACATTGCTAGCATTATACCGTTGTCATTACGGTGTTGAGGCCAAAAAGGTCAACCTTTTCTCCAATAATCATGACAACGAGCCACAAATTAATTCCGAAACAGTCATTATTCATCGTGACATAAAACCAGATAATATATTCATGTTGGACTCTGGAAAATCTATCAAACTTGGAGACTTTGGGTTGGCCAAAATGTTGACCTCTCAGAATGACTTTGCCAAGACATATGTTGGTACACCATACTACATGTCTCCCGAAGTGTTAATGGACAATCCTTACTCACCAGTTTGTGATATCTGGTCATTGGGATGTGTGCTATTTGAATTGTGTACATTACAGCCACCTTTCCAGGCTAAAACTCATTTACAGCTTCAGGCTAAAATCAAACGTGGTGTAATACCAGAGCTACCCGAGACTTACTCATCTCAACTTCGTAACATGATTCGTGAATGTATTACAGTTGATCCAGAATTAAGACCTTCTTGTTATGAACTTTTACAGACCTTATCAATCCGTTTTTTGCGTAAAGAGATGGAACTTAAAGAGGTCAGTACCAACTTGAACGAATTCCAAAAACAATTGATGACAAAAAATGAAGAACTCAAAAAGAAGGAGTCATACCTCACATCGGCAGAAAGAAAATTAAGGTTGCAAAAAGAAGAATTTGAAGAAGAGCTTCGCGATAGAGAAACCATTACTGAAAAACACAAGAAGAAACTTGAAGAAGATTTGATTGAAGAGTTTGAGCTTCGTAAGCGTGCCATGGATCTTGAAGCAAAGGAAGTGCGGCTTGGATACCAACGAGAGTTCCGTATGGTCGTCGAACAAGAAGTCCAACAACGGCTAAAAGAGATAATTAACAAGCAACAACAGACCGATCTTTATCGAAAGAAATCAGACCCTTTGCCTTCTTCCCCTACGAAAGATACGAGAACAGCCCTTTATCAAAACCAACAGTATTCCGGTGAACAATTTCCCCCAAAACCAAGAGGACCACGTGAATTGATTGATGAACAAAGTAGAAGAACACCCTTGAAGACGCGGAATGAAGACAACGACGCCTATTATTTTAAACTCCCACCATCCAACCGTCCTCCACAACCTATTGCTCACAAAAAAAGAGTAACTGATGAATTGGAGCGGTTGAGCTTAGAACGAAGACATACACCCGAATATGAGGAGGTTTACAGGAAGAACCTCCGCCATGCATAGAAATGTAGCATAGTAAAGTAGAATCAAAACGAGAACCAGACAACTATTCTGGTTAGTAATGTTAGTGCATAGAATAAATCTTATTATAAATCTTTGACTATGATGAGTATTGTACGAGTGGTTAACAGTCATCATTTTATGTATTATTAATATATAGAAAGTTTCATTGTATTAAACCCATTTGTTACCAGTCAAACTTTCGTAAGCTTCAATGTACTTTTCCTTGGATTTGGTGACGACTTCCTCATCCATGGAAACACCATCTTTACCAGCCAAACCGTTAGATGTGAGCCAGTCTCTTAAGAATTGTTTGTCATAAGAGTCTTGGGATTGGCCAACCATGTAAGTAGCCGCATTCCAGAATCTAGAGGAATCCGGAGTCAAAACTTCATCAACTAAAACCAAATTATCGTCAGAATCTAATCCGAATTCAAACTTGGTGTCTGCTATTATGATTCCCCTGGACTTGGCGAAGTCTTTGGCTTTGGTGTACAACTCGATTGCCTTGGCAGCCAACTTGTCGCAGAGATCTTTACCAACAATATTTTCGGCTTGTTCTGGGGAGATGTTTTCGTCATGTTCACCTTGTTCGGCCTTGGTCGATGGGGTGAAGATGGGTTGGGCGAATTCTTGTGATTCTTGTAAATCCTCATCAATAGACAAACTGTGAACAGTCTTGGATTTCTTGTATTCCTTCCAAGCAGAGCCTGTGATATAGCCTCTAACAATAACTTCCAATGGGATCAACTTTAACTTTCTGACCAACAATGCTCTACCTTCCAACTGGGCCTTGTACTTGGGTTCGGATAATTCCTTAGGCAACTTGGCAAACATATCTTCGCCCTTTTTCAATAAAAGATGGTTTGGAATGTTTTCAGCCAAGAAGTCAAACCAGAATTCCGAAAGTTGAGTTAAGATCTTTCCCTTGGAGGCAATTCCGTTTTCCATGATAACATCGTAGGCGGAGATCCTGTCCGTAGCAACAAACAAGAGGGTGTTTTCATCAACCTGGTAGATATCTCTGACCTTACCTCTCGCAATCAAGGGCAAGATTCCGTCTAATTGAGTGGTGTGGAGAGACATTTGGAAGAAATATGTTTAGTAGAGATAGTGTTTATTGAGTGTGCGATGCTCATTCAAAATTGATTAAGTGCGGGAGAGATTACGTGACTCGTGTTTGACTCCGCATGGGGGAGGGAACATTAAAAGAAAAGGTCAGAAAAATGTAAATCCGCGAGCACCAGGAAAACGGAAAGCCTAAACTGTAAACAATAATATTCATGGCAGGAGTGTTACACGATGGTACATTCAAAATATCCCAAGTGAGGCATGGAAAGAAAAAGCCACGTTGATTCAATGACGAAATTTACCCCTAAGCATCATTTGAGGTCTCGCAGGAGTATAGCTGCGCCCCGAATTCATGATGTTGACATGACACATTATTACGAAATGACATTGTCAATGCCATAGCCCGAATGTCAGGAACGGTTCGCGGTTATTTTGCAGCTAAATAAGGAAAAGCCGAAAATGAGCAGCGCATGCGTTCTTTTGTGTGCTATTTTTAGTTGACGAGGTGCCATTATAAAAAGGTACCCAAAAATCCTTTCCTAAATCCGTGTATATTCTAGACGTACAATTACAATGTTTGGATTCGGTGAACATGAAAGACATCACGAACAGGTTTACGGTGGTAGACACGAAGCCAAGTTCTCCCACGAATTGATTGCCGGTGCTGCATCATTTGAAGCTACCAAGCTCTTTGAAGACAGACAAAGAAGAGAAGGCAAACCAGTGCATCATGCATTTGCCAAGGAAGTCTTAGCCGGGATTGCCGGTGCCGAGGTGGATAAGTTGTTTGAAACCAAGGGTTTGGACTACTTGGACCGTCGCGAAGCCAGAAGACAAGCTCAAGATAGTGCTATGAGAAACTACGACCAACACTACGGTCAACAAGCGCAATGGCACCCAGACTATAACCCACCATTTAACTACCAGGATCAAAGATACTACTACCAAGAGCAAAGATACTAGATCTCTTCTTAGGAGCCACTGGTAAGGCTCGCAACCGATATGTATTGGACCCGTTCCATACTTTTTCTTGCAACTAAGACAATTAGGTTTCATAGCCCTTAGACGAATGTACAAACGCATACTAAAGCAACTCCAGCATGTAGGTACCATTGTAGCAGAATACAGCATTGTTGGATAATAGAATAATAAAAATAAGTTCCTTTTTGCAGCAGACAGAATCGAGAGGAATGGTTGTCTGGGGTTATCACACCTCACACAACAAATAACGGTCAGATCGACTTCGTAGGTTTAACTCAGTTCCAGTGTGAAGGAGAATTGAGGTGCTTTCGAGTGATGTTTCGATAGAAACCAGTTCTTCAAAGAACACCCCACTAACCTTTTGTGCGTTAGTTGAGGGTCCTAATTAATTCAGGTTAAATCTCCATTATTTGTCTAAACTTTTGGCGTGACAGGATCTTAAAATCGAGATCAACCGTAGGATGATTTGTCTTCACAACGAGTGGAGTTTCTAGGTTATATATTTGTGATCGATCTTAGTTGCAATATGGTATCTTTGATAAAACAATAAAGTTCTTTGTCAGTATGATGACGGGTCCATGTTTTGTCAAATTTTTCTTCCGAGTATATTGACTCATACTTGATGTCGGTTAACCCTAATTCATTAACAATGGCGTTTCGAGATCCAATACTATATATGTGTACGGGTAAGACTTACCTTCACCAAGGTGTGAAGGAATACGCGTCAAATATTAAATCCGAGTCAACATGTTCACTTTGCTTTCTTTGAATCAGGAACATTTGCTGATTCATTCTGTTTCCGTGTTTTATTTTTTCTTTTCCGTTTCCTGCTCTTCTTTTCTAAGGACTGTTGGCATTTGACTTACCAATCTTTAGCATGAAAAGAAAATAAGATGTTCAGATGTATTAGATAGTTGATGAAGTCTTGGACTTCCAACCTGTTATCAGTCTGTAGTTACTTTTCTGACGTGAGAAATTGAATTTATATCCTCCAAAACCTACAAAAACTTTCCATTATCAAATAAAGCTTTCGGGAACCCTCCCATAGTCATTCGCCCTACACGAGTAGATCATAAATGAGGCAGCAGCTTCAGAGTTGCAGCCATATTGGATCCTGCATGTTAACACATAATTAGTTTTGTGTCCCAATTTTAGCATTAACCAGACGCGTATGGGAAACTCGCTTATCTCAAACTACGCGACACTATCTTCATGTCCAGCACCCGGCCTGACCTAAAATTCAGTGATCACAGCGACGAGAGGCTGTACTATCGCAAGTACGCAAATCTTGCTCCCAAAGATGCGTCAACCATCCGTATAGTTGACCACAACAATAAAGATTACTTTACTGCCCTTGATGAGGATGCCGATTTGATAGCCGATAATATCTACAAGACTCAGCTGGTAATCAAGTACAACCTGGGAAACAAAAACCGTTATGTCACCATTTCTCCTCAGGTTTTTACTAACAATGTCTTGAAGTACTGCCTCATTGATAACCACATGAAGGTGGAGATCTACAACAATAAGACGTTTGATCTTATTGCGGTGGGAACTCCAGGTAACTTGGAAAGTCTTGCCAACGAATACAATGTCAACTTGGAAGGCATGTTTGTTGACTGCTCGAACCCAATTGTTGCGAGCGTCAAGTACCAACAAGCGGGATCAGCTAAGACCATTGGAATATGCTGCATAGACGCGCTGAATTCGACTATCCAGTTATCCGAGTTTGAAGATAATGATCTTTTCTCCAATTTGGAAAGCTTGTTGTTACAACTTGGTGTAAAAGAGGTTGTTTTGCCCTCCAATTATTCTACTCAAGAAGACAACATGGACTTCATCAAATTATTCCAGGTATTGAACAAAATTGGAAGCATTGTTATCAGTAGTGTGAAGCTGTCGCTCTTCAATTCCAAAGATATTGAGCAAGATCTTTCCAAATTGGTCGTTCCTGATAACCACAAGGAAGGTGACGATTCCAACATTGAGTTGATTCTTGCCTCCAAAGGCATTGACACGTCTGAATACGCATTATCATTATCGTGCTGCAATGCCTTGATCAATTATTTGCAATTGCTACACGAAAATGCCGATCGTTCATTCACTATTGATCAATATAACTTGACGTCATACATGAAGCTTGACTCTTCCACAACAAAGGCATTGAACATATTTCCTGCCTCATCCAATAACTACACTGGTTCAAATAACGTTAGCTCTATCTTTGAGCTTTTAAACAAGTGCAAAACCGCAGCAGGTTCCCGGTTATTATCACAGTGGTTGAAACAACCTTTGACCAGCTTGAATATGATCGAAGAAAGACAATCGTTGGTTAGCCAATTAATTGAAGATACTAATTTCCGCGTGTTTTTGATCCAAGACTGGCTTCCACAAGTTCCTGACATTAAACGTTTGCTCAAGAAGATTGCAGGAGGTATCAAGAGAAGCGTGTCTAACGAAAACAAAAAATTGGAAGATGTTATTAGATTGTATCAGTTGGTAAGAGTTATCCCTGACTTGGTGAATATGCTCAATATGGTCTGTGAGGAGGAACAAGAAATAACTCATTTGATGAAGAAACATTGGCTTGATCCTATCAGCAAAAACTACGAATCTCTTTTGAAATTTCAAGAGTTGATTGAAACAACAATTGACTTATCTCCGTTAGATTCGTCTTCAGCACACGATCTTTTGAATACAGACTTTAACATCAAGCCAGAGTTTGATGACTCTTTGGTTGAAATCAATGACAAATTGCAATCCAGCTTGGCCGAGATAAAACAGTTACACACAGAAGTCTCTGATGATTTGAACATGGAGTTGGACAAGAAACTCAAACTTGAAAAGCATGTTCAACACGGCTGGTGTTTCAGAGTAACGAGAAACGATTCCACGGTGTTAAGAAACACTGGTAACAAGTACAATCAACTTCAAACTGTCAAAGCGGGTGTTTATTTCACTACTAAGAGATTAGCTTCACTGTCGCAAGATTACATGGATGCATCGCAGGAATACAACAAGAAGCAGCGTGAATTGATTAACGAGATTTTGTCAATCACCGTTACCTACCAGTCGGTGTTCCTTGATCTCAATATGACATTAAGTCACATGGATGTCTTGTGCAGCTTTGCAAATGTAGCTATCATTGCTCCAACCACGTTTGTCAAGCCCAAGTTGCACCCGTTAAGCAGTGATGTTAATTCTTCTGAGTATGCAGAAAGAAAGATAAAGCTCGAAGCTGCTAGACACCCAGTCTTGGAAGTTCAAGATGACCTTACTTTCATTGCAAACGACGTTTATTTGTCCAATACTAAAGAAGAAAAAGGCAGCTTGTTCACCATTATTACTGGTCCTAACATGGGTGGAAAATCGACATATATTAGACAAATCGGAGTGATTGCATTAATGAGTCAAATAGGAAGTTTCATTCCTGCTAGTGAAGATAACTTTACTCCCGAGATGCCAGTGTTTGATTCCATCTTATCGAGAGTTGGTGCCGGTGATTCGCAGTTGAAGGGATTATCGACTTTTATGATTGAAATGTTGGAAACTTCTTCGATCTTAGCTACTGCCACACACAATTCTCTTATAATTATCGATGAATTGGGAAGAGGAACTTCTACATACGATGGGTTTGGATTGGCGTGGTCTATTCTGGAACATTTGATCACTGAAAAGAACTGTTTTACGTTGTTTGCTACTCATTTTCATGAATTGACTCAATTGGCTGACAAATACGATGGTAAAGTAGATAATTTACATGTCGTGGCTCATGTTGAAAAGGAAGCTGATGGGGACGATGATATAACATTGATGTATAAAGTGGAACCAGGAATTTCCGATAAGTCATTTGGTATCCATGTTGCTGAGCTTGTCAAGTTTCCAAGCAAGATTATCAATATGGCCAAGAGAAAGGCCGCTGAGCTACAAGATGCCAATGTTGAGGACGACAAGTATGTCCAAAACAAGAAGACCAAGTGTAGTGATGCAGAAATCGAGACTGGGGTCGGGCACTTGAAGGAGATATTAAAAAGATGGCGTGCTGAATGTTATCAAGACAACAAGGCCAAATACGGTAGCAAGGAAGCTATTGGAAAATTGAAGGAATTGGTAGAAGGCGAATATGCCGGTGTGATTGAGAGTGACAAGTTAATTAGAGAGATTATGAGTATGTTATAAATGGACATATCTTTTTGTATTGTATTAAGATATTAAATATTCTTTTTCTCTTTTTCTAAAAACTTCTCGTCTTCTTCTCTGAGCTTCTTGGCTTGGTTGAACTTCTCCAAGCCAAGTTCGTCAATACAGTAGACGATTGGTAAGCCCCAAACAAACTTGAATTCGAAAAACTTTTCGGTTTTCTGTAAGAAGCATCTCAAGTATTCCTCGTACACCAAATAGTAGTAGACACCAGTGCCGGTAAAGATGTGCCACCAACCATGGCCCTCTAACACAAAGCCGTAGGGGATACCCCATTCTCTGCGCTTACCACGAACGAATGAGCAGAAGTGGATATCCAAGTTCCACAACAAGTATCCAAGTAAGAAGATGAAGACACCCAAGAGCATTGTTTTGTACAATTGGGAACGAGCTGCCTTGTCATGCACATGTTGATTTGTTAAGAAGTGGGACTTGAAGATGATCCCGGCGTTGAGCAATGCGTATGAGACTTGGTGGATGGTGGGGTCCTTAAAGTACAAGTAGATGAGAGTCAAGGTATTTGCAGCCATGAAAATACCCAATGCAATCAAGATGGATTGCTGCCTGGTCTTAAACTCGCTGAATACAGACCAAAATGGGATACAGGTGGCATAGATCATGGGCAATTCATCCAACAATTGGTATTGATAACGCAACGTCATGTGAAAGAGCCAGGATCCAATACCAACGAGGAGAAACCCAAAGGCTGTGAACACGAATCGAGGCTCGAGTTTATTACGATAGGCATGAAAAATGGCAAACGAGGCCAAGGCAATGAAAATCGAATTCGTGACGGTGTTTAAGGCCTCGGCGACAAACCTCGAAACCACATAATTCTCCTCACACCAGTCAATGGTGGAGGTTGGGACTCCCCAATACCCGTCTTTCTGTTCAGGAGGGTAAGGAATGGCAAATGGAAGCATACTGAACCCAAAAAAACAAGAAGGAGTAGTGAATAGTCAATTAAAATTTATAAAGATGGTCCAAGGGTTGATCGGACTCCTCGGTTACATCATATCGGTCGTGCCTGCATAAATGCAATAGCAACCCACCTTTCTGAGATAACCCATTATGGACATGAAACGCTCTTTCGTTCGCTGGATCTGGCCCAAGAGAAGCCTACAATATATTGGTCTACGTCAGTGAAAGTTCGATTTTTCATGGCTGATGTATTCGTGGCAAAAATGTATAGTGGTCCAAAAATTATCATGGCTGCGAATTTGAAAACCATCTCAACCAACACTCGTCATTTATAGGTTTCGTAGTATAGGCATCACACATCACCATCTTATCTTCATCAGTCTCATTGCCAAGTACATTGATGCGTCCCATCTTGATGTCTGCTGCCTGTGCGGCAGGAGTGATCTTGCACCACTGGTCACAGATCTTTGAATTGTAGTGCCAGTAAAGATTGGCGAGTGCCAATTTCATCTCGATCTGGGCCACATTCATCCCGAGACACATACGGATCCCACGGCCAAATGGCATCATAAACTTATTTTGACGCTTCATCCGTGCCTGATACTCATTGTCCGGCTCGCCATCGTACGGAAGCCATCGGTCAGGAATAAAGGTATATGGGTCAGGGAAAACCGAGTGACGATGAACAGAAAATGGCTGGCACGAAATGACGGTTCCCTTAGGAACCAACACTTGTTTGCCATTGACGTCAATAGAATATGGACGGTCAACTACCCGCGGCTCGGCTCCTGGAATTGAAGTATGGACCCGGGCGTTCTCTTGGATCAATGCATTCAAGTAAGGTAATCCATCCACCGTTTCAAGATCTTCAATCACCAGACCGGGAGACGCAGCACCAAATGTCTCTCTCAACTCGGCAATCAATCTCTGTTGCATCTTGACATTTGCTGGCCGAGATAACTCGTAAGCCAAGTACGTAAGCTGAATAGCTGTAGTTTCATGACCAGCAAATATATTATCGGAAAGAAACGAGTAGGCTGCTTCACCGTGAAAGCCATTCTTCTTCAAGGTCTCCAAACTTGTCAGTGATTCTGGATGGAGTTCAGCATTGGCATAAATGCCCAACTGCCACTTTTCAATGGCAGTACGGCTCCGCAATACGGTCGACGACGCGGCGTAGTCCCATAGACGAGGCATCAATGTCGTCCAGAACCCCATTCCGGCAACATCCCGATGCTGCATCAAAATGAATCTTTTCTTTGGCTGCAAAAGCAAGTCGGTTCCGTTTTCAACACCCAATTCAAATGCGGACACAACATCCATGGCCAAAGAGCCGAAAAGGGAGTACACTTCAATCCCCAAGTTCTTGCCCTGGGGTTTGAACCACAGCCCGTCGGTCCCGTGTCCCTTTCCATGGTGGTTATACTCTGATTTGGCATTGATGATATCGGGTTCTGACACGTTAACTGAGCTCTTATTCACCGCTGCAACAAGCTGACCGACTTTCTTGACCATGTTGCTTCTTGTGGGGTTCTTGCGCAGAAAGATGGCGCTCTTGCTATACAAGCCCATTAATACCTTTTTGAAACGCAAATGGGTCTCGTTATCCGTGGTAGCAAACATGTTCGGATGGCCATGGTTCCCGAACTGGGCATAAAACGTTGACTTGGGGAAGTTTTTCACATAGATATCGGTCAAGTACTTGTCGTCACCATTGACACTGATTTCACTGGGCGATAGGATTACCACATTGCCGTACTCCAAGTGCAATTTGTGAACACATTGGATCCATTCTCCCTTGCGTTGTCGGTTGAGAGCTGTGAAGCGCGAGATGCGGTGGAGATAGGGCCCTGGAACCTTTCTGAGTGGAGAAAAAAAGCAGGGATACAATATTAAATAGTAGACGGCAGCTATCACCGTCCATACAACAGCCGAGTACACTGGATTGGTGCTGACATACAGTATACCGTAAGATACGTATTCTAAAAGCATCGAAACCTGGCAATACAACCTGTATTGGTAGTATATCTATGCTTTATGTAATGAGGAGCGGAATTGTGTCGCAGCCAGAAACAGCAACCAATTCCGCTCAAACTAAGTTCACAAGTGGGTAGCGGCGATAACACGGAATTCTTCGATGATTCCGATCCAGCCAAGTACGTTATCAATGTGACATTCGACCCATATAATAGGTATCTTTTAACTATTCTTATTTTCTCTATGTTATGTTGTAAGGCTTTCGTTTTCATTCTTATCTTTCATGCCCAAGCCTTAACTATGTTCCTTTAAAAACTGCGCATATTTGCTTGTTTCATGTATTCCACATTCGGTTTTGGCTTTACCCTTCCATCTGCCACTGCGTTCGTCTTCTCCGTCGGAAACCGGGACGGTGGAATGGTAATCTCCAATCGACTTGTACCCCAAATCTAATAATTCGTTGTACGGAACGTTATTCTCCTGAATGTATGTGTGCACTTGCACAAAGTCCCAGTTACAGAGCGGGTTAATCTTCACAATTCCGCTTTCTGGCTCCACTTCCACTACCGGCAACTCGTTTCGGGCCCCGCCTTGCGTCCGACGACGGCCGGTTAGCACTGCTTCAACACCAAGCTGCTTGTATGCACGCTGCGCCGGTTCCACTTTGACTAAAAAGTCATACAACGACTCCTGAGTGTCCCAGAGCATATCGCCATATTTGGTTGCAAATTCTTGTTCTGTCTCTACGTCCTTGGGCTTGAAAACCGAAACGTTTGTGTCGTACTTGGTCTTGACCTTCTCCACCAATTCATGGGTCTGTGGAAAATGGTGCAACGTATCTATGAAAATAAGATCAACTTTGGCATTCAACTTGGATATCATATCGATAGTAACTAATCCGGTAAGCCCAAATGCAGTCGTCTGGTACAAGTTGGGAAATGTAACGATGGCCCACGCAATAATTTCTTGCGGTGAAAGCTCATGGAGCTTCGTATTAAGATGACTTATATGTTCTTTCGTTAACGATACCATCGTATGAGATCAGTTGAAGTTAAAGATTTTTAATTTCTATCTCGATTATTAATGTTAGATCGAGTCCCGTGAGATGGTGAATGCCCTCGGAAATTGAATCATGTGATCAGCAACCCCAAGTATGACCTGTACAGAAAATAAAGATGAACCTCGGTGAGACCTTCCTTAATAAATGTGTTAATGCGCGTGATAATATTAGAAATTATTTCTGCCTGTATTTCATCACGTGATAAAACTGTAAACTCCGTCGCCGAGATCGACGGCATGAATCCAATCCACAAGAAAACTCGTGAATTAATACATGAGGTTGAGGATCACCGAGAAATATAAATTAGTCTACTCAACAAAAAAATATAACTTTAAATGTAAATGAACTAATTTTAATGGCTACCAAATTAAGAAAGTGGAACTGAGGTCTCGTAAAGAAACTATCCAGAGACATATGAATATTTTGGATTTCGGTCTGTCTCAAATTCAGTTTTGAGCTCATCTTTTATATCCCGTTAGAAAGATACTGAAAGCGCCTCTCGAGCACTTACTAGGCGAGTTAAAATAAAGTATCAAGTAATTCATGTACAAGCACCAAAGTGTTCATCTAATTCAGATACAGCTTAATTTACATATTATTTAATGATGGCAATTCATTTCTTGACGTATTCCTACAATCCCGCGACTTGTTAAAGCAGACGGCGCATTTTAAACCTGAAATGCGAAATACACAGGACGTAGGGTTTGTCCTCTCTATAGGCAACGATAGTTCCAAGTAAAGATGGTGCTGTGGAGAGAGTATATCGTGGACAATTAAGCCAAGTGCTGCACCTGCATATATTTTTGAGGTGGTTGCTTGCGCCCAAAAAGCATGAAGTCACTATTTAGCCCCCTATTAATAGGAGTGCCACCGCGACAAAATCATTCGGAGAATCTTCCTCCCATACATTCAAGGGAAGCTGTTTGTTTATTTTTATTTTTGCCGCAGATAATATTACACAAATCCGCTTACGGTGCGTAATGCTGGAGCGCACGATACGAACTTTTTGCAATATACGAAAAAAATATCGTAAATGGCAATTTGGTATAAATACTAGATGCCCATGGATACGACCCGAGGTTGCTGAAAAGTAGAAACTGCAGCACAATGTTAGGCCTTGCCCAAAGGTCTTATTTTAAGGAGGTACTCCCTCCAGAAGTTGCTGACCACCATATGTCTGTTGAGGATGTTACTGGTAACATCACCTGCAGCCACTGCAAGACCATGATTGGCCACAATGCTATGCTTCTCAACTACCGCAGTGGAACTACACCACATGAACTCAACCAACGAGTCATCACCGTTGAAATATATTGCACTCAATGTAATAACTATGTGGGGTTTCGTATCATCGACTTTGTATCACATGAACCCTCGTTGGTCCCGTTCGAGACCAAGAACGATCTTTTTGATTTGGATATGATGCAGTACAGAAACAATTTGATCAGTATAGAAAACGACTTGTCGCGCAGGTTCGAGGCACTCAACTATTCTCAGTTCTGGAACAAGTATAGTCAGTTGATTGGTCAGTTATATGTAAGTCTGGCCAGTGTTGAGTACCAGCCAATCCCATCCAATCAACATCATGTAATGAATTAACGAGAATTATTTTTATTGTTTTATCAGCCAAATGTAACACTTTTTTTAAATTGCAACGCATTCTGATTCCAGAACTAGTTATTTTAAGTGCTCATGGGAGAAAACTTTTTGCTTGGTCAATTCCAAATTCTAAACTTTACTCATACTAACCAAACATATACTCACAGTAACAGACGTCGAAAGTATATCACGGTTGTTGATGTGATTGGATACACATGCAGCAGATTACTGGGTTCCTTTATCCTTTTAATGAAGAATAATAGATAGACATCCAATGACCTTTTAGTAGATCCTGTTCCTAAATTAGTGTGCTTCCGCCGCGCTATTTTGCAGCCAGAAATGGTAATAATTTAACCTTGTAACCCAACATACGATTATCGAGAAAGCTACAAAACCCTATAAAAGCCTCTTGAAGAACACTGTCCTTTTCTCAACTATCAAACAAGATGTCTATCAACTACGATTCCGCTGCTGCTATAAACTTTATTGACTCGACAGTCAACAACAAAATGAGTATGGGTGGAATGTCCACTCCACCCCATGCTTGCAAAATCTCGATGTTGTGGAATTGGTATACCATCGACTCTTGTTTCATTGCCAGATCGTGGCATGTTAGATCAAAAGGTGCTTTTGCTGGTTCATGTATCGGTGTTTTCTTCTTGGTGATCGCTGCTCAATGGTTACACAGATTCTGTCGTGAGTTGGATGCTGCCATCGTCAGACGTCACCAACTGAAACGTGTGACATCTTCCGATTCTTCAGTACTTAAGGGTACCGACTCTGGTGCCAGTATCCCTAGAGCTGCTGCAGGAAACCCATTTTTGGTTGCTCTTTCCCACTCGTGGTTGATCTCACGTAACACCAACGCTATCTTGCCTAACCCATTAGAATATGTTGTCAGATGTCTTTTATTCACAGTTGAATGGGGCTTATCTTATATTATCATGTTGTTGTTCATGTACTACAACGGTTACATCATCATCTCGTGTATTTTGGGTGCCTTGTTTGGGAAGTTGATTTTCTCTTACAACGAATCGTTGACTTGTGATGACACGGAAGACAGAAAGTGCTGTTTGTAATTATCATATAGTCGAATATTAAAAGTATTAAAAAGTATAAAAAAGGGTTCAAAAAAGTAAAAATTGAAATATATTATTCTTTATCATGTTAACCCTTATGTATTCCTCCGTTAAAGGATTGGAATACAATGCTTTGGTGGTTATGGACAGGGAGGGAACCTTGTATTACGCGTCATTGGGGGTATCTACCGCAAATCTAAAGCAAATCATGATACGTGACTTCAAAAGCCTAAAACAAAAACATACCCTAAAAGCCTTGACTGATGTTTCCATTAACCAGGATATCACCAGGACATTGGAGAATATCAAACTTATTATAAAAGACGCGTCTTTGATCAATAAAACCACAATTCCTTATAAGCTCGTGTTTGGAACCTCGCTCCAGCGTAAAGTATGGCAACACCTTCTAGATATTCCCCAAGGTTCTGTAACTACTTACACAGATATTGCGAAGTCCTTGCATATGCCCAGTTCAAGTCGCGCCATTGGTAACTGCGTTGGTGCCAATCGAGTTGCTCTCATTGTTCCTTGCCACCGCGTTCTCACCAAAGAACACAAGATCAGCGGTTACCGATACGGTACAGCCATTAAAAAGATCGTTCTACAACAAGAATTGGGCTCAGATTTTTCATCTTTGGTTAACTAATATCTATTTACTCTATATAATTGGTCAATGGCATCCACAATCGTTTCTTCCAATGGCCGGTACTTAAAGCCCAAAATCTTTTCTGTCTTAGAATAATCAACCTTGGTCAACAAAGCGATATCTTCAACATCCTTTCCTGGAGTACCCTCATAGATCTTGCCCTTTAACTGCGGGTATTTTGCCAATATTATGTCAAGAATGGACTGGAGTGCAAATCTACTCGAAGACAAAATCAATCTTTGTCCTTTTGCATCTGAACTCTCGAACGCAACAAGATGTGCCTTAGCAACATCCCTGGCATCGATCCAGGAACCAGTGTGGTTAAAAATCTCACTTTCAGGAGTCAGAGTTATCAAAATCTCAAAGATTTCCGATGAAGTGCTCAATGACTTGGCACTCGAATCAAACAACTGAGGACCAAAGGTGTAACTTGGTAACACTGTTGTTAACGTGAAGTTTGGTTTCTCTTTGGCAACAAAGTCCCAGGCCAACTTTTCAGCCAATGGTTTTGACCCAAGATAAGCCTCAACTGGATTGACTTTGGAACTTTCGTAGGTGGCTGGGGACCAAGTTGATTCATCGATGGTGGTTTCTGGAGCGAACAAATCGACCCTAGCAGCAGCATCAGACGATGTGAGAACAAGTTTGGTGATTTGTGGGGCATAGTTCTTAATGGAAGTCAACAAGTTTTTTGTACCGTCAATGGCAGGAGCCAAAATGTCGGTTTCTGGATCGTTGACATCGAATCTGAATGGCGATGCAGTGTGGAAGAACCCCGTGGCCTCGGGATGTCTCTTCAATATATCATTGAAAACACCTTCTTGTTCTAAGGTGGGAACAATCTCATACGAGAAGTTATCGTTGTTCAAGTTCTTCTTCAATGTCTCCCCCTTGTCTTGCGATCTAACAGTTCCAATAACCTTGTAGTTCTTTTCAAGCAATTGCAGAACTAAATGCTGTGCAATGAAGCCATTGGCTCCGGTAACGAATACAGTAGCCATTTTTTTATATTCACGGGATACCCTCAATCATAGTGTGGCAGTTTGATTTGTATTTATATCTCAATTTTTTTATACTTTCGCAATATTTTCAGCCCCACACCCACAGTTCCTTTGTCTCCATCCACACCTACAACAAAAAGGTTGGTTCTGTGTAACAATAGGTGACGTGTATGAGTTTAATAGGTCAGAACTTACGTTGGACCAATAGACACATGCCTGGTGGCAGTGAGTCAGTATTATTTTTCGGGATGACTGCCTAATTGGTACCTCTCTACAGCTTCTTTTTTTTTTCTGAACCCCACTACTAAAATCATTAGCCATGATTTGTATTTTGCCACCTACACTAAAATTATCCAGTATAGTAGTTGTTTAACTGCTTTAATCTCAAGCTACTCAACCTTGACTGCATATGTTGTTTTCCCAACTGTAACTCCTCTAACCCTCTTAAAAATGTGTCAAGGTTAATGGTATCGTCCTTAATCGTGTTGAAGTGTTCAGCCTCGAAGTTTTTATTGTAACGTCTTTTCAAGATCGATTGCAACTTTCTCGGCCTTTTGCGCTGTGAGACAAAATCAGTACTCTTCAGTATCTTCATGCTTGATGACAATTTTCTCTTGAGCGAAATCTCGTGTTCACTTGACACCGAAGAAAAGGTACACGATGAAGGATTATGCACCAAGTCCAGTTGTGGAGACGAGCTATCCTCAGTAATAGGCGACTCCAGGGTCGCTTTGGAAGGTAACTTGTTATTGTAAATCAACATATTTGCATATGAGTTAAACTTGATTGTATTTCCTTCTCTTTCTTCAATTGTGGCAGCTGACAATGGATCCTCACAATATGCTTCAAATTCATCTTGGAAAATGGATACATCGAATGGAATCTTGTTTCTTCTTGTTTTCTCAACTGGAACACGAAGACTAACAGGTGAAAAGACTTCGTCGTCCATCGGGCTTACCAAATCCAAAGGTTCAAAGGAAATCATTGTTTCTTGCAAGATGGGCCTTCTATGAAACGTGTGTGTCGTGAAAAAGTTGACAAGGCGTTTAATTATGCCTGTATTGTACTCGTACTGAGGTTCAAATGCACTTAACTCAAAGAATTGAGGCGCAACATAAAATTCTTCTCTGTCTCCTTGTGGTTCTTTAATGCTAGCTTCTTCAATGAATTCATTCTGTATAACAAGCTGTTCAACTTGTTGTACCGTTTCTTGACTTAAGTCAATGGTGGAACAATCAAATTCAAAATCAAATTCCAGACTGATTTCATCTGGATCAAACTCAAATGACTCGTCGATATGGAGCGTTCTAAATTTTTGATAAATTACCAATTCTTCAAGATGAATTGATCCATATGCTGATGAGCTTTTGTTATTATTCATCTGATCTATATCTGAATAGGTGGTGTTTTCAAAATTAGCATTGTCATTGTTCTCTTGGAACCTGGTAGCCGCGGAGGTGTATCGCCTTAAGGAAAAACTCTCAAAGCCAAATCTGCGAGGTGGATTGATATCAATAGCAATATCTCTAATTCTCAGTTTGGAACTGTAGAACCGTGAGCTTAATGATAACATTCTGTAGCTGGGTGTATAATTAGCTGTGCAATAGTTAGGATAACAATTATGATTGCAAAACTTTTGTTTGTGGTTGCAAAATTATCCGGGTAATTTGGGGTATTTTTTTTGAAAGGGGTAACGGATAGATGTGTCGCCATAAAGCCATAGTTCTAAATAAACAATTCTGCTCTTAAGGAAGAAAAATAACTGAATAATACCAATAAATTCTTTTTTTGTAATCATAAATGATTATTAATCAAGATTGTGAGTGAATCCACAGTAATAACACTATAAATTCAATATGGAAGTTGACACATAAGAAATCCCAACCGATTATCATGACAACGGAATACTCACGTGTTTATGATGGAATTGAAGTCAAACTAAAGCAAGTATCATCACTGGGATCACGGATTGTGAGAGGGGTAGAATTTCCTGCAAAATACTCGATTGAGATCGACAAGGATACTCACAACAGAATCGAGTTAATCGAAAAATTGTTCAAGGAACTTGGCAATGCTGGGATCTTTAGAAAGCTCCTTACCAATCATGGCCAATTAATTATTGAAAACTTAAAGTCAACTGATGCAAAAGTTTATGCCCAATTGGTAAAGGTTTCTTTTAGTGATCATGTGCCGTATGATCAGGTTGGTGTTCTTGGAGTGGCTAGAAAACAAGTTGCTGAAGGAGTAGTTACGGTGAATCCTCTGTCCGCAACAACAAAGATTTACGCCCATCAGGAGTTTTCCCGGTTCAATGATTATCCGTCAATCATCACGTTTTTCTCTCAAAAAACTCCACCGTTGGGAGGAGGAGAGTCGGTGACAGTTAGTGCGACCGAACTTTACGATAAAGTGAATGCTAAATATCCTGAGTTTATTCAGGAAATAAGTAAGCGCGGAGTTTATTTGAATCAGATATGGCCTTATAAGGAGGATTCTAACGATTATACCTGGGTAAGTCCATCTTCATTTGGAAAGAACATTAGAGAAGACGACAATTTAGAAACAAAGAAGGCAAAGGCCCTTCAACTTGTCCGTGAGAGAGTAAGTGAAGATGCAGAGTTTTTACCTGACAACGGGCTTAAAATCCACCAACATACGCAGCCATTGCGAGTTCATCCCTACAATAACTTACCAATCTTGTTCTCTAGTTTACCTACTTACTATTCTAAGTACTATTTTGACAAGAAAGGAAAATCCCCGGAGGAGATTGCCAGGGAAGGATTGCTGCCTAACATTACCTATGATGACGGAACAGCAATCCCAGAAAAGTATCTCGATTATCTATTTGAAGTCTCAGTAGAAATTGAGTATACTCATCCTTTCAAGGACGGTGACTTGTTATTCATTGATAATTATCTGGTTTATCATGGTCGTAACCCATATACTGGAGGTAGGGAAGTATTGGCAAGTTTTTGGGATGAGAGCAATAACAAAGAAAAACCCGCAGTCTTAACTTTCTGAATTCGCAGCCATCGCCGCTTAACAAAACATTTGTCAATATAATTAATTAGTTTTCTCTGTTGAGACTTTTTCAGAGGTCTCTTTGTATATGTATACTTTATTTGAGTCATCTTGATATCCAATAATTGAACAAATAGAAACCCCAGCGTAATTTGAAGGTCATAACACAGGAATAGTCATCTTCATCATATTTTTGTTTATTTATTTATTTACCTTCGCACGACTATACCCTTTCAATTTTTCCACTTGATCTAAGAACAGAGGTCTGCATTTCTCTAGATCATTATGACCTTGACGGGTAACTCTGGTGCCCAGGCATTACAACTAGTGGACCACTACAGATACCATTCTATAATAGACGAAAATCATTCACTTCAAGATACTTTTAGAATATTCCAGCATGAAGTCGAAGACTTACCCTACACGAGCTTTTCTAAGTTCATTGATCCTACCGTGGAAGCAGAGACCAGGTCCAGTTTAAAGAGCCAGTTATATACAGCAGCAGCGGCTCTGTATGTTTCCAGATTCTACTTAAAAAATTCTTCTACCTCAATGGCAGAACTTGAAGATTTGCATTCAAGGATCTGTAAGCTCCATCTGCACCCCGCTAAATACAACGACTTGCATAAACTAATGACCAACATAGATAATAATAGAGACCCTTCAAAGTCAAAAGAAGATGCATTAGCACGTATAGCCAAAGTTTTTGATTCCTTTACCCCAAGTAACATATTTTTCTTCAACGAGATCAATATAGCCACAGAAAAGAACAGAATAGGAGTATCGTTGGCAGGAAACATCGGGTGTACCGAGTTCTTAGATCCTATCATAGTTTCAAATACATCATGTACATCCTTCAATTTTGATCCATTTGGGCAACTTAATTCCTTTCATCTACAGCAATATTTTAGTCGAATCAATGCCCAATTGAAGAGAACCAACCGAAAAATCGCCGTGATTATCCCAGAAAAGTTTATATTTGAATTTGCATTTCCTCACATCCAATTCATTGCTGTCAATTCAAGCCTTGGTATCTCAATGCCAGATGAATATGGTTTGAACAGATGGATGGCTATTCATTTGGTAAATCTGGTTAATAAAACTACAATTCACAATGTTCCAACAGTTACCTTGAGAAATTTGGCCCAAACATACAATAGTTTGGTTCTAAAACTTGTTAGGGAGCCTTGTTATCACCACTTTTGCGTACTCGGATTTAATCGGTCTTTCCCACAATCAAATGCTGTTGCCATAAATAGCAATTTTGTTACTGAAATAGATGGAGTATTCTATGTGGCTAAAGAAGAATATCTGACCGTTCCAAACCCGATTCAAAGTAACTCAAAGGGATGGTCATTTGAACTCTTTCGTCAATACATGGATCAGTTGAATGAGTACTCTGTTACAGCACCCAGAAACCCGGAAATGAACCTGGAAAAGGTATTAAAATCATTGTTACAGCTTGATTCCTCCTTTGCATTAGCCGATGTTTCGTTAAGAAGGAAGTTCACCTCTTTCCTTGATTCTTTCATTGAAACAATCGAAGCACCCGCTCAGTCAGAAGATAATTCAGCCTATCTAGCAGTCGATAATTCTATTTTGAATGAAACTGCAGATATTTCTCAGTTATTACAGACACTTGAGAACAGCCAGCCAACCCAAATAATGGTAACGAAAACGAGAGACTCATCTACCACACCATCGACTTTTGACCAAGAATCTCTCTCCATCATGAAAAATTCATCACAAAATGAATCGACTCCTATATCTTCACAGTCAAAGCTATCCGCAAAAACGCAACCTCCAAAAAGCCTGAACTCAAGAAAGAGGGCTAGCCAGGATAATAGCATTGTTATTCCGTTGATTAAGAAGTCTCGAATTGTTGATGATCTTGCAAAGAAAAACTTGTCATTTGTGTTAACAGACTCTGGATTGTTCTCAGATGACTCGGAACTGTCCGATATTTCTTTTAACCCAACTAAGAAGAATATTCAGTTAAACAACATCAGAAAGAAAGCAGAAGTAATTGTGCAAGAAAATGATTTGGATATGGAAGAAGTTGACACCACTTCAGATTCAGACTTTGAAAACAGTAGACCTTATTACGTGTCCCTTAGTCAAAACGGAATCAAAGCCGCTGAAGTGTTGAAAAGGGAAAGTGCCTTTGTCTTGAAAGACAATAATGAAGTACCCGACAACCGAAAGAAATCTGATGACATATCCAACAAGGAGCTGCAACCAAAGACTCCACAGCAAGAGGATAGCTCAACTGCGGTTGAGCCAGAGGTTTCAACCCCAAATGTCATCAGTAAAGACAATGTACCCGTGTTTCAGCAATCTCCTAAACAGGCATCAGTTCTAGTGGTTGCTCAGAATGTTCCAATACAAACTACAGTAGAACAGCAAGTTGTTCTACCTGAAGTCCAACATTATCCTATTCATCCTCCAGCTAAAATTCCACCGAGTACTTTAGGGTCAAACATTATACTTCAACAAAGCAGCACAAAAATGGTTGATGAAACAGCACTTCACTCGAACGTCTTTGACAGAGAAATCGGCTCTTCTACTCAGTCTCCAGCTCCTGTCACACCACATGACGGTCACAAAGAACAGTTGCAAACTCTTGCAAGGAGTATTACAGCACAAAACTCTCCAGTAAAAAAAATTGCGTCTCAACCGGTGCCTGAACAACCTAAATCATCGATGGATCCTTTAACTAAAAACACCGCAGGAGCAACCACAGATTTATCAAAGGATGTATCAAATCAACTGCCGGAGACAGACCAACAGAATTCTGAGAGCCTATCCCAAACGACAGGTCAAGCTGTTGAGAAGAAATCTGAAATCAACGCCTCTTCTTCTCTGCAACATGGTTTAAGAACGACTATTGAGGAATCTCATGCAAATAATACTCAGCAATATCCACAAGCTACTAAAAAACACGGCATTGTATCAGATGAGAATGTTTCTAATGTAAAAAAAGGATTACCAATCGAAAAGAATTCCGAAGCACCAAATTCAAACAATTTATATTCAGAGCCACTCGTACAAGATTCGGTTTCTGAAGCGACAAAACCACCTGTGCAAGATCCAGTTTCTGAGGTTACGGAGTCAGCTAAATTGCAGAAATCTAATGAAGGGCTCTCACTGAAGTTTACTCCTCCAGCGCTGTCGGAAGGTCCAGTTATGGATATAATGGCCGATGCGTTAAAAAGTTTGAGAGCAAATGGAATTGAAGTAACATCACTCAATAGTACTGCGGTGCAATCAAAGATTCGTGCAATGTTGGGCAGCATGAAACAAAACCTGCCAGTTTCTACTTCCTTGACTGAAAGAGAATCTCATAAATCTACTAATCCGAATGCAGCTAACAATTCTGAAGTTACACAGGACTCGGATGAAGAAATGGCTGACTCGGAAAGTAGTGATAATGAGACAGGGGATTCTGATGGAGAAAAAGAAGGCGCCAAAACCATAACTGCAACTTTAAAATCACAAGAACCTAAGAAAATCCGAACTCTTAAAACAAATTCATTGAGCAACGTTTTGTTATCAAAGAATTCTAAGAACAGCAAATCGGATACTTCCAACCTCCAAACAAAGGGCAAAAAATTCCGTTCTAAGTTGGACTTTAGCTCCTCGGAGTCGGAAAGTTCAGAGGATGACTCTTCGGATGAAGATTCAACAAAGTTCAGCTTTAGCTCACAAGTACGTAAAGTTCTGAAAACTGAAATGGATCCAAAGAAGAAAGATGTGCATACTTCTATTTCAAAAGATCTACCAACTCCTGTTCCTAAAGATAGCAACACCCAAAACAGATCAATCACTGAAGAGAATGCCAAGCAAATCAAAACCACCGCTTCCAAGGCAAAGCCTGTTTTAGCTGAAATGATAGACCCGGAACTTTTGAGCCTCCGTGGCTCAATTCCCAAACCTTCCAATTGGACCCTACTCAGTCTGAACTTAAAAAGGGGATTCAACCTGGATCTTACTGGTACTCAGAATAATGATTCTGATACCAGTTCGCTTGGCAGTAGAGAAAAACCTGTGACCAGTCAAGTAAAGAAATCATCGCGAGGGAGAAAACTGAAAACCCTGAGTGGCATGAAATTTGACCCGAAGACTTGGTCTGCATTTGATAAATTTGTGTATGACAGTCAATCTTCTGGAAATGGAACGGACGATAGCAGCTCGAGTGAGTCAGAGGAAACAGAAAGATTGTCTAACCTTGTCAATGCTGCAGAGAATCCTACCCATACCCCAACGAATACCAAAACATCGATATTGGAAAGCAAGCAGGCAAGTGTGTTATCAAGTACACCACAAACTCCTTTAGCTAAGGAAACTCCTGTGATTCACGTTAATCCCGTGGCTTCACAGTTTGAAATAAGAGATTCTCATCCTAAAACACAAGATAAAAGTAGTGAAACGAGTACACCAGAGATTGTTGTGAATAAGGAAATACAGGAGATCGAAATGGAGGATAATCAGGAAACGGGGAATAAGCGTAAAACAGTCAGTGCGACAGAAAACTTGGAGATACTAGAAATTGAAATGAAGGACGGTGAACGTAAATCCCAAGATGAATCGAAGACTTCCACTAAAACAGAGAATTTGGAGATAAAACAGATTGAGATGAAAGATATCTCTCAGAAAGCCAAGAAATCAGATTCAGATTCAGATTCAGATTCAGACTCGGATTCAGATTCGTCTTCAGACTCAGATTCAGATTTAGACTCTGAAAGCTCAGCTGACACCGAAAAGAAAACCTCTAAGGAAATCCAGAAAGAGTTCAATAAGAAGAGTAATAAATTGAATTCTAGAGTTGATTCAAGTAATTCTGAGTCTGATTCGGATTCGGATTCGGATTCAGATTCAGATTCGGATTCAGATTCAGATTCGAGTTCCGATTCTTCTAGCTCAGCCGATGCTCCAAAGAAAAATACGAAGAAACCCCAGACAGATGACAATAAGATTACAACGTTGCATTCCAAGGGTGTTTCAAGAGAATCTGATTCTGACCTGAGTTCTGATTCTAGCACTGGATCGAGTTCTGACTCTAGTTCTGATTCTAGTTCTGATTCTAGTTCTGATTCTAGTTCTGATTCTAGTTCTGACTCGAGTTCTGACTCGAGTTCTGACTCAGAAGATGAACTCTTAATAACCACCATTACAAAGGAAAATCTGACTAAAAGCACAACCAAGAATGGTTCTGTTAAAAATCCAATCAAAAACAAGATGGCTTCAAAGCAAAAGTTAAAGGATTTACCTGTCAAAAAGACAGTGATTCCTACGCCTTCAAAAGTGACGAAACCTTCAATAAAATCCTCTCAATCAAAGAAATCAGAAATCAAGAAAACTGATATTAAAATAGTTGAACCTAACAAGACGGAATACAAAAAGAGTGCACCAAAGAAGACTGAGCCAAAGAAGACTGAGTCAAAGAAGACTGAATCAAAGAAGACTGAGTCAAAGAAGACTGAGCCAAAGAAGACACAGACAAAAAAGAGCAAACTGCCAGAGGTGGAACTTAAAAAGAACCTGTCTAAAAATAGTGAGTCCAAGAAGAACGAGCCCAAGAAAGCAGACTCTAAGAAATACAGTCCTACAGAGACTGAACTCAAGAAAAGTCAGTCCAAAGAAGATAAACTAAAGAAATCTGATTTAAAAAAGACTGAGTCGAAGAAAATTGAATCCAAAAAGATTCCATCAAAAAAGATAGAATCAAACAAGATCGAACCTAAAAGAAAACCAGCAGAAGCGAAAAGTGAAGTTAAATCAAAACTGAATCCAAGTAGAAAACTTGCATCTCTCAAAGACTTAATGATTCCAAAGACAACTGTGGAGACGAAAAAGGTAACCACAGCTAAACACAAAGTCAAGCCACAGCCAAAAAAGCCATTATTCAAGCGGAGAAACGAGCTGGATTCCAGTTCGTCCGAATACGACTATGGTTTCTCTGACGATAACGAGGATAATAGACCACTCCGGACCCTTAAAAAGTAATTTATTTCAATTAATATTCAAACCTTTTTGCCACTTATCAGTAAAAGTCGTGTGCTAATTACCTTTAGAGATTAGGTTACAACCCGAGTATGGCCGGTAACCGCCTGTATATAACCTTAGTTCCATGATCTAATATCAAGAAAAGAAATTCAAAAAAAAATTCAATATATAAAACCGGCATCCATCGGTTAAGATAAGGAACAAATCATTAATATGAAGCTATTTGAAAGCAATCACTACTTTAACTATCCCTGGGATCAAGTCACTGCTGCCAATTGGCAGAAATACCCCAACAAGTTGTCAACACATGTTGTTTCGGTTGATATTTTAGATCGAACAATTGATAAGGAACGCAAGACATTACGGACCGAACGTTTAATTGGGTGTAAACAGGCCATACCGAGCTGGTTATCGTTTTTGGTTGGATCCCATAAGTACAGTTATGTGAGAGAAGTGAGTGAGGTGGACTTGATCAATAAGACATTAGTTATGAAGTCGATGAATCTCACCATGAACCACTTATTATTGGTCAATGAAACGGTGATCTACAAGCCTGACGTTGATTTGCCACATTCGAGGACGACGTTCACTCAGGGTGCTGAAATCACGGCGTACGCATCTATCCAACGTCTTTGTGATAAGCTCGAAGATTGGTCGGTGGAAAGATTTGGACAAAATGCTAACACTGGGAAAATGGGATTTGAATCGGTGTTACAAGTTTTGACTGAAAAGTGGGAAGAAAGTGGGGTGTTTGTCACCGATGTCAGCAATACGATCAATGATACCACGACCGATGTGTTGAAAGAAGTTACCAAACTCGGTAACGTCTTCCGCAAGTAACATTCTTATCAATTGACTTGCATTTTATCTCACACAATCCACTTTATGAATGACCTCACGGTAACGATATTTATTGTACATAGAACTCTGGAGGAATATAGATTAACCATTGAAGGGCATCGCGATTGTATGCCGGATCTCATCGTGTATTTTTTTTTGTCTATGTAAGGTTCCGTTACGAAAAGACCGTGTCATCTCGCCCTGCCATGAAGGACGAAATGACCCTGGCAACTCAGGAAGATGGGGTCGAAACACATTTCAAGATTGAGCATGATCTTGAGAAGTTATTTTTTGACTTCAATTATGTCCCTGATGAGTCACGTCGCAGCGTGGATCTTTCCAATACTCTCGGCAATGCGTTGAAGTCCTTTAATGAATATAACGACCATCCCCAAACGACTTACGAAGAGGTGTCTAAATCTGAAAGCACCGAGTCACCTGCATCACGATCGCCGTTTGATTCTCCTGAAACTCTGACCAGCGTTAGTTTGACATCAGACGAAGAAGAATCAAAGACGATCAACACAAAACCCATAAACATGGCAACAGTGGCAGCAATTAAACTGTCAATGACCAATGTATCTAAGCTCACGTCACTTTACACCACGTTGAAGGTTACGTACTTGAAGTTGTGCAAAGAATTCAACTATCTTCTTACAAAGTTCAATGAGAACGAAAAGATCAAAATCGAGTTGATCCAGGAGAACAACACGTTACGGAAAATGTTAACTGAGGTCATTCGTGACCGTGAGATAGATCGCAAGGATTATGCAGCCAAGTTGCGTGAAGAAAAGTTCAAGTACGAATCAGTTTTGAAGGACATTGCCGTGAATAACGAACCTCCAGCCAAAAGAACAAGAACATACTTCAAGAGAACTAAAAAGGTTTAATGAAATCCTGAAGAAGAAAAAAAAATAGTTGATCCAAGCAACATAGTAAATAGCATTTCCGATATAGCATTCAGAGCCTCCCCTTTGATTGAAGGCTCTGTACCCGCACCGAACTAAACTTGGTTAGAAAAAAGTTTAATGGCATTCAAAAATATACAATAGATTTATTATCACCACATGACGGAAACAAACGAAGAACGCGACCAGCAGACGATTTTGGTTGAGCTCGAGATGATTGCGGAAACTGTGAAACAAATCAACGAGAACTTGGTGAAATCGATTGAGCTTCTTCAGCAAGAAAACATGAACACGGGGCTGCACCGTGAAATGGTGGAAAGCCATATCCAGATGCTCACGACGATAATCAACCAGCTTCAGGACATGAAGTGATTAAGTTGGCCGGCGACTTTGAAACACCTAGATTTGGATTGAAATTTGACGCAGAAAAACTAAACAAACAACGCGTGCCAAAAAAGTAACAACCAATGGATCATCAAAGCGCTCGGTTGGTGGAACAGTACCAGGAATCCAAGCTTGCAAGTTCCAATAAGACAAACCAGGAGGATGATGGCTACAACTCTGTTAGTGAAGATGAGCTCTTAGAATTACTAGAAGAAGACGACAAGGATGAAAACGGTTTACTTTCTAAATACCGAGACGCTCGAATGGCTGAGCTCTCCAAGGAGTTCCGGAAGATCAAGGAAGCTTCTTACGATGTCCACGACGATGAGTTGGGCAGAGTGGTAGAAATGTCCGAGGAAAAGAGCGTCATGGAGTTTGTTACCAACTCCGAGACTGTGTTGGTCCACTTCTACTTGTCCAACTTTGAAAAGTGCAAAATCATGAATGAACGGCTCTCCCAGCTTGCTGAAAAGCACTTAGTGATCAAGGTCGCCAAGATAAAGGCTGAGAATGCGCCCTTTTTGGTCCACAAGCTCAATATCAAGGTCCTCCCATTTGTAGCCATTTATCACAGGGGGAAGGAAGTCGATCGGTTGGTAGGGTTCGAAAAGTTAGGCAACAGCGCTACCTCCTTCTCGTACGATGCTTTGGAACTGTACTTGTTATCCAAGAATATCATTAACAGGAAAACAATCAACATTGGTTCCATTAGATCCACCAAAACTCAAGCCTATAATTCCGACGATGACGACGACTTGGATATTTAGGAAAATGCCTGTCGCTTCCAAAACCTTAGTACCCGGCCCCACCGTCGTGCCGGCCGACGCTGCACAAACACCACGGAATCAATTGTATGGCTTAATCCGATTCTCGAGTCATATTCCTGCCATGTCTTGAGCCGCTTCCGGTTCTGTAATACCGTATCCCCAAGCATATCTAATAGAAAATTAGAAAGTGACCCGAGAATGGGTTGACCGTGGTCATTTAAGGTTCAATTTTTGATAAAAAAGCACCTGATCAATTAAAATCTTTCCTTGCATCATTTCCTTGTCTACTAATGACTCAATTGAGTGTATATGACACATTTATATATCACCCTAATGTATCACTTATCATTTAGACAATTCTATCAAATTGCAACCATTGACTTCCCGATTTGGAAAATGGTGGGTTGGGGGCTGTAGCCCTAATGTTACATTAAAAAAAGTCTATCATTTCCGAAATAAATATCACGTGATTAAAAACTTTTTTTTTGCCTCCGACTCGAGTCGATAAATTTTCACTGACCTCAGCTCAATCTTTTTTAAAAACCACCTCTTGGTAAGAAAGAAGCATCTATTGCAGACAAGCCAGAAATGCAAATTTTCGTCAAGACTTTAACCGGTAAGACCATTACCTTGGAAGTCGAATCCTCCGACACCATTGACAATGTCAAGTCCAAGATCCAAGACAAGGAAGGTATTCCACCTGACCAACAAAGATTGATCTTTGCTGGTAAGCAATTGGAAGACGGCAGAACCTTGTCCGACTACAACATCCAAAAGGAATCTACCTTGCACTTGGTTCTCAGATTGAGAGGTGGTGGTAAGAAGAGAAAAAAGAAGGTCTACACCACCCCAAAGAAGATCAAGCACAAGCACAGAAAGCACAAGTTGGCTGTCTTGACCTACTACAAGGTTGACAACGAAGGTAAGGTTGAACGTTTGAGAAGAGAATGTCCTCAACCAACCTGTGGTGCTGGTGTCTTCATGGCCAACATGAAGGACAGACAATACTGTGGTAAGTGTCACATCACCTTCAAGGCTAACTAAATATAATGGTATATTTCTCATATAGTATGATATTATAAGTTTGTCTCGATCTTCACAATATTGTAGAGTGGGTGCTAGATTACGTATTTTTTATGACAGTAAGTTATATGTTGTTTTTTTATTATTAGGTGACACAAAACCACGTTCTATTCAATTCTCATAAACAACAGAAAGACGACAACTCCATTAAAGTCCGGTCGCTAGTCATGAACTTCTCCATCTATGACTTGGATGATAACATCAGGAGTCTTCTCACGTTAGAAAACTTTCTCGATGGACTTTCAGTCAACGATTTCATAGAAGAATTAAGCAAAGACCACTCGTTGAAGGGTGCAGAAGTTAACAAGCTCGAATACTTGGACCCTAAGCCATACATCAGAACATTTGAATCGACATTACGGGAATTAAAGCAATTGGTACTGGACTCTAATACTGAACGAGAACAGAGTGAAAGACAGGTAGAAACCTACGAAATCAAACATAGTGAGAATGTTCTTGAGTTATCTGATCAGATTGACAAATCTTTGAACAAATTCGATGTGTTGGACGGTCAGATTTCACAGGTATACACTAGAATTAACCCCTTGGGTAACTCCTTGAATAAAATCACCAATTCTCGTGATCGTTCGATGGAAACCATTTTCCTTATTCGGGCTTACCACGGGTTCTACACCAAAGAGAAGTACGACCCATTAGAGACCTTGCGACTTAGTAAGTCATATGATGATAAGGTCAAATGCGCAAAGACCGTTAGCAATTTGTTGACATTGAGCAAAAAGATCGAGGAAGACGATTTGCCAAAGACTACCAAGTGTGTCAACATCATTGAAAAGTACTCAGAAACCATGGAAAGAAACTTGTTGAACAAGTTCGAAGTAGCATCAGATGATAATCAGTTTGAATTAATGAAAGAAATCGCTGATATTCTCTTTCAATTCAATGGTGGGGCTAATGTTGTCCAAGCATTTGTCAGTAAGAATGATTTATTGCAGGAAGCTGAAACCGGTGATGAGATGTCTATACTAGATGACGAAGCTACATGGATCAAGTTATCAGATCCCAACTACGTTGAAACGGTCAAGGATCCAGCTATTGATTCTTTACTTGACCGGTTACGTGTCGCCATCAAGGGTCAAGCGAGAATAATACAACAGGTATTTGATGATCCAATTCCTGTGCTCCAGATATTTGTGCAGAGAGTCTATGCCCAAATGATCCAGAATAAAACGAGCACTCTTTTGCAATATTCGCTATCGGTCAGCTCGTTGGCTCATGTCCGAATTTTGCATGCATTGTACATCTTAATTGGAAATTTCACCAAAGATGTAAAAGAATTTTTAACGACAAATGATTTTGATAAAGAAAACGAACTAGGAGCAATCTTAGATCAATCGTACTACGACTTGTTCATTGAGTATACGTCAGATAACACATATTTCAACCGAGAAAAGAAGAATTTGGAAGAGATCATTTTTGATGTCGTGCATGACTTTAATACCTACAATGAGACGGCCATCTCCAATAACTATTTGAATGCTAAGATTGACAACTTGGATAAAACGGATATCCGTCATAAGACGGAGCATAGTGACCGGTTCAGTTTCCATTTCTTGGAAAGAAAGAGAATCAATCAATTTAAGACGTTTGTGAGAAATAAGATATCGGACAGAACGGTACGAAATTCTTTGGAGGTAGAAAAAAATGACAAGAACTATGAAGAATATGGTCAGTTGAACATCACCAAAGTGGAAACGATTTTGAAGTCTGCCATCGAGTCCATTGCCCGCTCATTGGAGATTGCTCCTAACAAAGCCCCTGAGTATTCCTTGGAAATATTGGAAATTATTCTCTTTGATTTTGGGAAACTTTATATTGGTGGAGGTTTGGAAGTTGCATATGATTTGTTGAAGCAAGAGACTTCCAAGGCTTCAGGCGTTCATGTCTTTGATTTCGGATACTTGAGCTCCTTCAACCTTGTCAGTGAGATCTTGTATCTTGTGACCTCGTGTATCAAAAAGATCATTTTACCATGTGCTGTGAATACACCACAAATCAAGACAAGAATGATAAACTTGACAAACAGTTATGTTTACAGGTGTGAATCAGCACTTAACATTATCATTAGCGAAACAATTGAGATGATTGCAGCAAGATTTACATTTCTATTGAGCAAGCAGAAGAAAAAGGACTTTTTCTGTGACAATATTGAGGACGATACGGAGACGTGTGACCTGATCTCGGAATTTCTTTCCTTTATTCACGTCAAATTTGCCGTGAACCTTAACAATGCCAATCTCAATAATGCACTTGTCAAAGTTGGTATCAATGCGCTTAATCAGTTATTGGAGCATTACAAGAAATTCACTGTAAACTCCACTGGTGGGATCGTTCTTACCAGAGATGTCATTCGATATCAGTCAGTGATAGATCAATGGGGAATCGCTGATTTATCAGAAAACTTCCAGCTCTTGAAAGAAATTGCTAACTTGTTTACGGTCCAAGCAGAATTGATCAGTTCATTGGTTACTGAAGGGCATTTGGCCAAGTTGAAACCGTACACCATTAGACAGTATGTTTCCAAACGATCGGATTTTAACCCAAACTATATCGAGCGGTTTTTCAGCTTCAAACATTAAGGTTTTATTCTATAGGTTTTATATGCTCCAGTAGTATACACTTATCACGAACAACGGGATCACCAAGCTACATGTGCCATGAAATAAGAATGCAGGTATGTTTCTTACCAGAGAAACACCAAAATCATCGGTCCATTGAATTAGATCTGAGTTGAACTTATTTTTGGATGAAACCAATCTGTAATTGGGAAAGAGATATTTCCAGCAAAACCCAGCAAGAGAGATCAAAATCACAAATCCATAGAGTTTGAAAGGAAGGTATGGTGATGGCATGTAGCACATGTTTGTATTGTAAGTCAAGCTACCAGAAGCTCTTGAAGCAGGATCGTACGGGTTGTATAATGAAAGAAGTTGAATGGCTGGTTTCTGGACCCCTCCACTCATTCCAGCGCATTTTACCGTTATTTCCCTAGCGACTCTCTTTTCGCCGTTAAACTCGTATTCTTGATTAATATCGCAGTAGTCGTGATCATCGCCGGCAAAGACAATTTCCGGGTGTATAGTTTCCAAAATTGATTGTGAGAGCTCATAGTCTATTACTGTCTGATATTGGTACCCCCTCTGCATTGGGAAAAGGTTCTTTGATTCACGTTCTGGACCGCATAATTGTCTGTCTGTGAATCTGGCCAAGGGGACGTGCATCATCAAAATACGGGGCAATTGAGGGTTGGTTCTTTCATTGAGTGACAGGAGAAACTCTTTTGGTGCTCCATGTACGAGTGGGTCTTTGTGGCTGAGAGATATCGTATCCAAAAGCACAATTGTATGGTTCCCAATCTCCACGAAATCGTTGGTGTCGCCAAAAAAGGTGTTGAAACGGGCCAATTTGTACGGATCAATTGTTTCAAATCCAATATCATGGTTCCCAGGTATGGTGTAGTATGTTCTTCTATATGGGTTCTTGGGATAAATCGCACTGAACCGTTTATATTCATCCATCCAGACGTTGTCATCGTCCCACTCTCTTCCACCATCAAACAAGTCTCCTAAGAAAAACGTGGTATCAGGGTCGAGATATTTCTGGACATACTTGTTGTTGCGGTACAAGTAATTGTCGGTGACTTTGGTGATAAGTGAATTTAGGAAGCGAGGTCTCCCTGGATAAGAATAATCATCGACTATCTGAGGATCTGCTACTATAGCTATACGATGTGGAGAAGCTCCCTTTTCCCACTGTTCCCACTTACTCCATTGACAGCTGTTTATCACACTTTTGGTATTTGTTCTTTCAAAATAGTGGACTAGTATGAGCCAGATAGTGACAAGCCCGGCTAGAATGGGCCATTGGATATCGATATCGACCCTCTTATTAACCGTGCGAGGTTTATACTTAGATTTACTCCGTTCCTCCAACACAGGACGAGGCAACTCCTGTTTCTCTTTGCCACGAAACATATTGGTATTAAGCTACTTTTCAGGTGACATCTAATGCGGAAAGTCCTTAGGTTTCGTACTACACTCTTTGGTTTTGTGTCATCAAAGCTTATTTTGTTGAATCGTCTCGGACCTTGGAAACCTTTTTGCTTTGGTTCCCCCATTCGACAGAGACCTTTGAATGCTGCTATACTAAGTCGTTCTATGGTACGATCCAAGGTCACTCCATCGGGGAAAACATCTGCATCAAGCCGGCAGCTTCGTTCACGCGGCGAAAAGGTACATAACCCGGCACTCTTCAATTTCGATAATGTCTGTCCGTTACTCCACCAAAACGTTCGAATCTCAGTCATCAAAGACAAGCCGAAGCAGCAGGCACAACCATACATTTATAACACCGATGCAACTATCCCTGAACAATCGGCTACGACAAAATCATTCAGTTTGATCCGATTGTATCATCATGAAAATGGCCTTGAATCTCCATCGGATGATCCCCTCGATGACAGCATATTTGAGAGCTTCCATCGCAAAATGAAACGAGATGAAAGAGTGATGACAAATGAGGAAAGACAACGTATTCTTATTGAGGTGGATACGCTTCAGTCTCAGCTCCATCTTCTCAACCAGTACGATTGGATCCGTCATCTTCCCTCTATTGCACATATAAAAGATATCAATGATTACCACGAACTAGAAGTGAAGAAAGAATTAACCATAAAAGAAATTGAAAGATTACTTGAAAAACATGAAAACTGGAAACGTCGTCTTGATCAATTGGCCCTTGACATCAAGAAATTTGAGTCGTTCCAAGAGGATTCAGATGAGGATGATGAATATTCCGCACCCATCGAGGTTATTCGAAAACGCAGATTAAGGGAAAGACGACGTAATTACGGTCCATTGATAAAATTGAGACTTACTAACGGCTATACCATTGTATTTGACCCATTACGATCACCAAAGGTGGTACTCTCTCAGACATCCCCAATGGAAAGCACCCATCATGAGCCTGTGTTTCTGCAAATTCCACGCAGCACTGAAACTAAGGTTGAACCTCGGCAAAAACCGATATCTAAATCCGTTTCGCTACAGAGCAAACCTCAGAAACCAAAACATAGGCAAAAGCAGAAGCAAAAGCAGAAGCAACAGCAAAAGGTTCTGGAAGAAGAGGTTTCGGATTCAGACAAATCTGAACAGCCGTTGCAACTTCAACACAAGAATAAGATTCGTCGCAAAAATAATACAAAACTTGAAAATATCAAAACTCCTTTAGACTTGCAATGCAGAGAAAAAGAAGATCTTATTTTTGGTACCTACATCAGTAATATTAAAGTTCCGCCACTGGGGTTTGATTTTCCATTTGCAAATATATGGGTTAAAAAGGATAAGTAAATGGCTACGTTAAGTTTTCCATTGATTTGGTGAAGTTAGAGATAATCAATGTCTCTTCTGCTAAGTCGATATGTTCCATCGGGAACAGTACGTTGATAAGCATCTTTGGAGCCTGTCGCAATTCATGATTGGTCTTGTTGGGTCTGAATTCTTCAATACGCTCTTGGTCGATACAATATTTGGCAGTCAAGAAGTCACGGAGACTAATGATAATATTGAAGGTTTGACAAAGACTGATTAACGCTGGCGTTTTCTTGATTGAATCGATTAGATCTGACCCTTCTTTTGAAACCATCTGGTCAATTTCACGTACAATTATCAAAATCTCTTCTAAACTTCCAAAATTAACTGCTGCAATATTAGCAGATATGTACTCAATGGTCAGTCGCTGCTTTTCGTTAGCTTCAACGCTGTCACTAAGTGCTAAGTTGAAAACCTTGGACAATGATTGAACGAACTTTCTTCTGGACGAATAGTTCTGTTTGACAATATTGTACAATATACTCAAGTAACCAACTTCTTGGAGTAGGTTTGTAGATACTCGAAGTCTGTACTCCACTGCCAACTTTATACCTTCCAAGTAGCTTGTGTTTGTTAATGACTCATGCTTTTCGTAAAGAACTTGATGAAGCTCATTCGAAATCCCTCTCAATGTTTTATTGGTACTCGATTCTAAAGCAATTATGGTTGGGATGCATAATTTAGGATTAGCAAATCCTAACTTAATCACCAATTGTAAGAACAATACCGGTAAATATGAGAAACTTCCTGAATCATAAAGACATAATTGTAGAATTCGACTAATGTATCTTTGGATGAGCCCAGCACATATACCATCGTTAAGATATAGTTTAGAGTTACCATGGAAAACTGCCACATCAAGTTTTGTATCCCTAGTTGTTCTCTTACTTCCCATATTCTTCCGTTTAGATTCCGTCTCTTCGTTGTTCAAAAATTCCATTATACCACTTATCATGCTGTGAATTATAACCAAATTATCAGAGTGGAATTCCCGATCAAATACTGCAAGAATTGGTTCGGATAGAAATAACTTAGGGTGGGAACAACAGATGTGAATCACATTAACAATTGCAGCTCCTCGCGTTCGAACTTCTGTATTGGTATCGCAGAAGTAAAGTAGATACTTGATTAAGATGCTTGTCACTGATTCCTTCTCCTTCATTCCCAAGGATGATTTCAAGAAAAGTTTTCTATGGGCTTCAAGACGGCAGTATTTACCAAAGCAGCCTATGAGATGAAGTAATCTGATCAATTTCCCATCAAACCCAATATCGACTTTCTTTTTCTTCTGATCAATGTAAGGCTTGACATAGTTCATGCACGATATACATGCATTGACAAGTTTTATTGCAATACTTCTCAGTTCATTTCCTTTAAATTCATTGATTTCACTCAACTTCCATGCACTTGGTAATGCTAGATGTAACTCCTTAACGTTAAACTTCGAAAGATTTCGTAACAAGTATGACAGAGCAAATTCAAAAAAATCTGGTCTCAAGGAATTGATAGTTGGTAAGGCATGCCTCAATATTTCTAAGGTATAGTAGCAAGTTTTACTATGCTGTTTTTCATCTACCAAATATGGCTGAAGTGCAATGAGTTGATCTTGGTTAATAATTGTGCTATCACATTTCACAAATACTGCAATCAATCTCATGGCGCCTTCAATTTCATCTGTATGTATCTCAACAGCATCTAAAGTCTTATCAATGACTTGAGCAAGCGGGGAATAAAGGTCAGTTCCTCTAAGTGGAATAATTTGTTCGGCAATAAAAGTCTCAAAGAGCTTGTTCTTACTTAGGTAAATTAGATCCAATATCGCTTCAGGTTTCATGTCAGTAAACCAGAGCTCTATAAGAAGGTTTCTTGCCAAACCTTGAACTACTTCATCTTCATCTTCCAATCTAGTTATTAGTTTTGTTGCAATCTCAACTCTGGCATTTCTTGAGTCAATATTCAAGTACATCTCTCTCGATAATCTAGTCACTCTTTTTCTCACCTGGACACTATCGTCACCAATACATTCACAAATTGGTTTGTAAAATACTTCAACTAGTTCTGGTTTTGAATGTAAGTATTTGCTGATGAGATCGATTACTGCATCTCTTACCAATGGAGATGAGTCCAGTAATCGATGTGAAACGGTTTCTTGAACCCGTGGTGACATAAGCAATGAAGGTTCTTTTTCAATGAGTAAAGATAAAATCTTGAGAGCTCTGGTTTTTATCTTGATCTTTGTGCTCTGTAAAGAACCAATTATCATATTGATAAACTTTTCATAAAAAATAGGAAACTCATGTGAAAGTAAGATACTGGTGTATGATACAATGGATAGGTGGTCATTGTCAGAATTTATTGAACGAACCACATGGAAGCTTCCACCAGAAAGTGTTTTCAAGAGTAGTTCAAAAGATTTAAATTCATCACCAAGTATAATTGAGCTAGTAGCAACGTATTTCAAAATCAAAAATTGTAATGTCAAAGACAAGCTTTCCCTTTTATTAACTTGTAATTGGAGGTACTCCATTGTGTTTTTCATCAGGTTGAGAAGCTGTTCTTCATCAGATTTCAAATGGTTAAAAGAACAAGTACTACGTAAGCTCAATATCTTTTCACCAATCAACCCAAGGAATTCCATCATATATATTTCTGAGGTGTTTCCTTGGGTATTTTCATGCATCGCAACCAACATACCCTTCATTAATGCTGTCACCAATAATTCTGCCCCAGGCCATTCTGGCAAGGGTAATATAAGCAACAAATCTTCCAAGAATAACTCAAGGCATAGTTTGTGTTGTTGATCGGGGTTCTTGGAAAGAAGTGATAATAATTCAGTGGCAATAGCTTCGGACGTTTGTTCCGAATCTTTGTATACGTCAGTAGCAGTTAAAACAAATGGCTCCAATGTAGCTTTGTCGTCTTCTTTGTACTCTGGTAACTTTTCGGGGTCGAAACATTGGATTAGCTGTACAAGCAATGAAGTAATCAACTGAATATTTCCACCACGAGCTAGCTTGTATTGCCTTGCTACGGACTTTTGAGGAGCAGGTTTATCAAAGCAAGACATTATCTCCTGGAGTACAAACTGACGATGACCTTCCAGTCGCTTAAAAATTGAAATAATCATTTGGCAAGCAGTACTTCTGAGTGTTTCGAAGCTGGTTATACCAACAAGGGAAGTTTTTTCCTTCCTGTTGACTTCGGCCAAGATTGTATGTGTTGAAAGAAACTCAAGCTTGGTCAAGATGGTCTCAGATACTGAAAAGGACTCCAAGTGTTCAATTATTAAAAGGAAATTGGAACATACCTCAGGAATAAGAATTGAAAAATGTGGACGAATAGAACCAACGGTACTAATGTCCTCAGTGGACATCGCAGCAAATGGTATAATAAATTCTTGTACTAATTCTGAGAGGTACTCGATGATCGACACCAAGTAATCCTCTACGAATAGTCTCTTATCTTTGATTCGTCCGGTGAATATGCTGAGAATTAATTTTGATGCCATGAGCACATGGATGCAATCTGGAAATATGTTTTTTGACTCAGGACTGGTGATAGTTTCGGTGATCTCGCTCCAGCTTTTGTCTTTGGATTCTTCTATGATAGAGTGGCAAAGTTGTTGAATCATTGATATTTGGGAAACCTCAATGTTTTCAATAGCTTGATCTTTGATGATTCTTGATAAGGAGTCCAATATGAGTCTTAAAGCGTTAGCTGATAAAATATCTCTATCTTTACCTGCCATCCAATAAGGATTTGAATCGTGTACTTCGTCTTTGGAAGTTTCTATGTCGTTAATTATTAGTTGGAGTTCATAAAGGGTTCGGTTATGCAATTCGTTACTGGATACGTAACTGGGTTTCTGAATCCGTTTCGCTTGTGGTTCTTCTTCGTGACTAGACCTCTTTGTAGTTATGCCCATTTGAGAGCATTCCTTCATAAATTTGGATTGGTACTTTTGGTTATGGGCGGCAATCTCATCGGTCCTATATCTTTTTCGTACAGACAAGCGAGACCCGTCAAATTCTGACAGATCTAAAGTGATTTCTGTTTCTTTGAATGCTGATTCGTCAATTTCCAGGGTGTTTTCAAATATAAGGGACTCGAGTGGTGAAAAATCGACTATAGATTCCTGATGAGTTTGGGCCGTTGCTGTCTTTTTAAAAGATAGTCCGTACAACTCAGGGTCATCGAAGGAGGTAAAGTCATCAACAAGAACCTGGATTGCCTTACTGTGTCGCTGTGGATCCTGGTTCAACGCGTCTCGTATCACTTTGGCCCCCGCAGTGATTTGAGGACTGATATCTCGGGTGACAGAGATCCCAGCTCTCGTGGATATCAACGGTGCCAACTCTTGTTTGGGTATTAGATGGAGCAATGGAGTAACTCCCAAAGCTTCTTTAAGATCCTTGGGATGTTCCATTCTGGTAAGAAACAGGAAGTTTTAGTTCACGAGAAGAGATTTGATCTGGCGCTTACCTTTTTTGTTTCGCAGATTCGCTCGAAATTTAATAGTGTAGATTTAGTATACAGTTATTATACATCTATTCATTCTTGGCTACTGGGAGGTCTCGATGAAGGATTGGATAACGAGCTATTAGCCATTCGCTGTTGCTGTTGTTTCTGCATCAATATCTTTTTCCGCTGTTCATAGTCGAGTTTGGACATGTCTAGCGGCATGGCATTGTTGCCTGTTCCTTTCCGTTGTTGAAGCTGTTGAAGAAGCTGTGGTGTAAGCTGTCCGTGTGGAAGTTGTTGTGGGCGTGCCTGTGGCAGCAGTTGCTGATGCTGTTGTTGCTGTTGTTGCTGCTGTGGCTGTTGTGACTGTTGCTGCTGTTGCTGCTGCTGTTGTGGCTGTTGTGGCTGTTGTTGCTGATGTTGCTGATGTTGCTGATGTTGCTGTTGCTGATGTTGCTGTTGCTGTTGCTGTTGCTGTTGTTGAAGCTGTTGCTGTTGAAGCTGCTGTTGTTGGGCAGTTTTCGCCGCCTTCAACATCTGCAACTGGTTCCTTTCTTGTGGTGTGAGAGTTGCAATCTGAGGTTTATGGATTTGGTTCTGTCCAGATACTCCACGGTACTGTGCCAGATTACCCTGTTGAGGAGGATTGCCTTGTGATACAGGTTGGTTGAGCCGGTTCTGTTGTTGCTGTTGAAGATTAGCCAAATACTGAGCCGCCAACTTGGTTACTTGCTCCTTACTAAATCCAGGATTCTTGTTCTGGATAGAGTTGATAATGGCTGAAACTTGAGCCGGTGCAAAGTGGATCCGTGGCTTATTCGCCGGCTGACCAGCGGCAGGCTTTTGCCCTTGCGGCATAGCTTGATTGTTATTCATTGGCGATGAGTTATGAGGTACTTGCTGTATGTTCTTCCTCATCGTTGGTTTGTTAGAAAGATTCATCATGGCGTTGTTTGCAGCTGGTGATCCAATATTCTGTTGGTTAGGTGGGATCGATGCATTATTCTGTCCCTGAGACACTTGCTGACCTTGGCCAGAGCCTTGTGCCTGGTTCTGTTGTTGCATCATCCGTCTCTGCTTCTGAAGCTGCAATAATTGCTGCAATTGTTCAGGTGTATAAGGTGTACCATTTGGCGTAGTTGGACGTTTTCCAGGTACCATTGGTGGCTTACCCTGCTGAGGCGCTGATGCAGGTGCAGGGGTTTGGCCTGGGGAAATTGTAGAGCCTGGGATTCCCGAAGAAATGGCATTTCTCGGTGGCACAGCAATACCCACAGAAGCACCACCTACCGAAACCCGATGTTGAGGTCCAATGTTCGAGTTTGAAATTGAATTTGGCTGTGGACGACTTCCTGGGTTCTGTACTTGTTGTTGTTTCTGCTGAGCAACTGCAGCCATCATTCTTGACCTTGTAGCCTGTTGGTTCAAGTAAGCCTCTTGAATCGACTTGTCTCTGTCATACTTCAACTTAGAAAGTTCTGCCGGTGTAGGAATTCTATTATCACTGGTACGTTTAGCACCGGATACTCCATCAGGTACTGGGGTTCCTTGATTAGGAGTACTACTACCAGAATTAGAAACAGTTGAGGAGTTTTGCGCACCGTTGGCAGTGGCGTTTGTGTTTGTGCCAGTGGTGGAAGTGTTTTGCTGAGCAGTAGAAAGCTCCGTACTTCTCCGTTGAGAAATCTTGGCAGCAACAATTTCACGCTTCTTCATACTCTTCCGCATGGCATCAAACATGGAAGCCCATCGCAATCTTCTATGTCCGCGTTGAATAGATTCGGATCCAACACCCAAAGGGGATATTCTTCTTTTGGTAGTCAGTTGGGCCTTATGGGCATGTTCCAACCATTGCTGTGCATTATAAGAATAGACACCCTTCATATCAGAGAATTGAAACTTCTCGTTTAATTGGATATATCTTTCAAAACATTGCCATGGAGTTCTTCTTTCAATATTAGATTCATATTTCTTCAAACTGGAAACGGAAGAGGATAAATGTTCCGAGATAAGTTCCCAATTGAAACAGAACTCGGCCACGTAATGAATCAAGTACTTATCATCTTGTGGGAGCCATATCGTAGGAGATCGATACTCAATATTCTTAATCAATGGGGGCTTTGGAGGTTTCAACGCGTTAAACCGACGATGAGACTGGAAACCAAAAAGTCCCTTTTGAAATTCAGGAGGTCCCAGCTGCTTAGAATTATTCCTGTCGACTTCTTTAAGAATAATCTTGAACCAGTCGTCGTCTTCTTCAAAAGGATGTAATAAACGAGAAACGGGAACTATCGAACCTTCGGTCGGCTTCAATGGAGGATTGGGTGTTTTGCTCTTTTCATCATCAAAGGCAGTAAATTTTGGCAAGTTTTTGATAATAGATTGGTCAATCTTTTTCAAGTCGCTCAAGTCAATATGTAACTTGAAAGGTCCTTGATAGTCGTCATATTTTAGACGTGGAATGGTTGGTTCTGCAACAATTTCAGCAAGCTGATCCTCCGTTGGCTTCTCCAAGAGAAGATTGGTATCGATTGTTGGAGTGTCTTCGATTTCAAGAGGTTTAGGTTTATCATCTTCCAATGGAGTAACCTCGGCTTCTGGTTCGATTTTCATCTCAGGTTCCGTGGCACTTATCTCTTGTGGTTCTTCTTCCATTACTATGTCCTTGATTTCGGGAGTATTGGCAAGAGCGTGCCTCTCTGCTTCTATTCTTTGGATATCTTCCTCTTCCAAGTATTTTATTGGTTGGTATTTGACACAAACCTCCTTACCATATAACCAGTATTCCTTCACCGCATTGGCAATTGCAACACAGCACGATTTCTTGAACTTGTTGGATTCTTTGAAATCAGTGGCTACCCATTTGGCTTCTTGTAATAAGGTATCCCAATGGAAAGCTTTTTTCTTATTCTTCTTGAGCCAAGTAAAAGGATCATAAAACTTTTGTGGTTGTCTTAAGGACCATTTTCCTTGTCGTTTCAACTCCTCGATACGTGAATACAACACAGCAATTTTTCCTTCCAATAATGCTACTTCAAAGTTATCTGTCATCAAAGCCTTGTGGCTTCCAGGAAGTAACTTGATAAGTGGGAGTGTTTGTGTTAGATAGTAGAGTTCTGCAAGAGAGGATACATTATGTGGTTGGATAGGGTAATGTTCAGGAACTGCGAGAATCTCGAGATTGCTAATGTCGGTATTGAGAAATTCTACGAGCTCTTCATGTGCAAGTTCATCTTGTGATTTGAGGGACCTTATGGAACTTTTACTCGTAGGCAAGTACTTTGGGACCAGTACCTTGGAAGAAGAGCTTTCTGGAAGTCCACGTAGTCTTTTGCGGGAATGAAGAACTTCGGGTTCTTGCTTGCGTTTGAGCTGCACAGGTGGTGCCTCTGTCAAACTAATTGTAGGAAGTGACATGGGCTTGTACAAAGAAGCTTCTATTGCACTCTTCAATACACTGTTAAGATCATTATCAGGGCTCGTTAAACAGGATATATCAAATGAGGTAGCCGAATCAATGTTATTGTGTGTTAGAAACTCAGACACGCCTTCCTGGTTGCCTAGTGTCAGGAACAACGGATCATTTACAATGAAGTAGAGTTCCTGGAGTTTCTCAGACCTTTTAGCCACGAGCGTCTCTAAATTTTCCATCGTATAGCTAGGGAACTAGGCTGGATCTGGGTGTGTAGTTATGTTTTCGGGATGGTTTTGATGGTTTGGAAGCGTGATATCCATATCGTATATCACGTGCACACTATTTTTGTGCTCAAAACTCAGAAGTCGTTCCGGTAATTCCTCAAATGCAGTTCTTGCCAAGGTAAATATTTCAGAATAAGGTTGTAGAATATTGTAAAAGTGTGGTCGGTATGTGTTCTTTGTGGAGTGTGAAATGTGTAAGTAGATATGAAAGCGTGAGAGGTGAATGCGCTATGACGTACCCCAGTTTCTAGTGTCGCGTCCCGCAAAAAATTGAAGTGAGGTTGGACAAAAACTGTTACTCCCTTATCAATAAACATCATGAGTTTGGAACTGTTTGGCGGCCTGGACTTGAACGGAGCCTTCAAGATTGCTAATCTTGGGGTTGCCGGGCTTACTGTTTTGTCAGGATTGTCGCAATTGTTCAGCGGCTTCCATTCGTTTTTGGTGGGAGTGTACTTGGTGGCTTTTGGCGGTGTCATTGGCCTTTTGGAATTTAAGGTCCCGAGCGAGGCCTACACATATGGCTCGTTCTTGTTTTCGTTTATCGGTCGTGGTGTCTGTACGTAAACACATATCTCCCTGTTTCATTGTCTCCTCTCTTACTAACATTTACTTTTAGTCTACACTTTAATTGGAATCAGTATCAATGGAGCAAGTGTGTTTAGAATCATTGCTGCCTTGTTGGTCTTTATTGTGGGCGTCGTCTACATCGCATTGGAATCTGTTCCAAGCGTGTCTCCTCCAGACAACATGAACCCAGAAGGAATCTCTATCGGGATTAACGACGAAGATATTGTTTAAAGTTTCCTAAATATAAGCCCACAAATTATATTACACAACCAGCTCCGAATTTCTGGCCTCGCTTTCCGTAATTTTGTATATATAATTTTCGCGCGGTCGATTTTTGCAACCCATTTCACTACCTCTTTCTTCCTCGAACAGATTGCTCTTTTCGAGTGTCTCGTTTCTTCTGTTTTTATATCATAAAAAAGAAGACATTGTTCTTCCCATGTTTACCTACCGATGACAACGTCCAACTTGCTTAAACCGCCACCGAAAAGCGGCGACACAAGCAGACACAGTTCCATTATCTTCCCGGAGTTCACCATCCCAAAGGCAAGCTTCACGGCGTTCCGTCTCACCTACTTTTCCTCCAAGGCCATCTCCAAGGCTAGCATGGTTGTTCTCCTTGGAAAGACCCCTAATCTCTGGCTCAATTTCTCCGGACCAAGCACATGGTCATCATCATCCCATTCGGCGAAGAAATCTGTCCGCAAACAGGTACGACGCACAGCAAAGTTTGTCAATCGCCGCTGGAAACGCAATGACGGCTTCCATATTGACTCTTTCCCACAGGATAACGTGGAGGGCAACTTTAATATCTACACTGACAAACAAAAGGACTTCGATGATTCGATGGTACGTATCATCGACAACCAGCAAGACTTGGAATTGGTCTCGGAATCTGAATCTGAATCCGGGTCAGGATCTGAATTTTACAATAAATACTATATGGGACTCTCTCGTTTAAATACTGAACACCTTTCGTTGATCCCTAATGAATCGTTGTCCAGCTTTGATTCATCCTCAGATGATGATGATGATGATGATGATGATGAAACTTTTTACCTGGCAGTTAGCAACTTGGAACGTTCATCAAGCGACCAATCTCCTTCTGGCTCGATTTCTCAAACTGATGAAGAGAGTAGCTTCTTACCGTTAAAAAAGGTCTCAGCTATCGCCGTCAATGATGAACCAGTTCTTTATGACCCACCAAAAATCCCGTCACGTCAGGTTAGCGAAAGACGATCCTCGTTTCTCGGAATTCTTAGATCAGATCATGACCTTGAATCAACCATTCTGAGAGCTTCTTCTTACGTTACCACAAGAGAAAGGCCTCGTGGGGTTACTTTTGATACCTCTCATATTCCTCGCCTGCAAAAATCCAAAATCAGTCTTGTCAACCCTGAACCTACCGAATTAGATAACCAGTCAGTTGAATGGAGTCCGGCCAATAACGGCCGCTTTGTAAAGAATATCAACAGATTAGCCAGAGCCTCAAGACGGAGAGCTCGGGTTAGACGGCACCAGGTCCGGACCATTATTTACCTGGCTGTTTTACGGAATTATAAACCTGGTGAAATCCTCAGAGTTGATCAAATGTTGGTATTGGTCAAAGTTATCCCCCATATGGCAGAAGCAGTCCCATTGACTGAGAATGAGTGTTATGATTCAAGAGTTTCCGAACGCTGGAAAGAATATCAGGTTGTCATGCGTAAGACCGATGATTCTTCTCAACCATTAGATATTCAGATGTACAGCATGTCAAGTTTGATCACCGACAAGGACCCACCTGTAAGCTTCAGGTTGAGTGATCAAGTCAATGCTAATATGTACAGCGACATTGACAAATCGGTTTGTTTAACCGTTCCGGAAGGTCGTGGATTATCAGCGTATATATTCAAGTGCCAGAGTCAGTTTACAGCATTGAAATGGCTCTACTTTGTTAAGCAGGCCTTGGATCATGATCTTGACGAAGTTTTTGATGTGAATATACCTGATATAAACGTTTCGATATCGTTACGGGTACCCAGATCAGTAATTGCAGAAGCATTTCACCCTAGTCCTGAATTTGAGGTGACCGAATTACCCATTGGCTATAAAGTCAAATACCTGACTGTGTTGGAATATTTGCGCAATGAAGTCATTCGTCAACTTTCCTACACTACAGCTCCCAAGGTACGGCAATGGTTGGAGAAAACAAAGAATCCTTGGTTTTGCTTTAAGAAGTATGATCATTTTGAATGGGCAGTAAATAATAGTCAATCCTTTTTCATTCAGAACCAGTTATTCTCCAAATCCCACAACTTGGAAATGAGAGAAATGGGCCACAACATTCATGACCTTTTTGTTGATGGTAATATCATGCCCGAGCCAACTCCAGTAGAGGGCTTCTTGTCTCGCCTCACTAATACCACGGGCAACACAACTACATTATTGAGACCATTCTACAAACTACTGTATTTCTATTCCTGTGATAACTTGTTGCTATTTACTAAATATTATCGAGCAACTCCACCATCTCCAGGAAATGCATTTATGAACGAAACTATACCACTTCTTGAAATTAACGATAATATTCCCCTTATTTATGAACATGCCCCATTCCCTTTAGATGAGAACGAGCATATTAAGTGGATGAAAGGTGACTTTATTTTGCATGACCGACAAGCATTGGAGGAGTTGGAGAGGAGGTCGCAACAAATTGTCAAGGCAGAAGCAATGATCGATATGTTGTTGATCAAAGAAATCAGAACAGTTCCATTCACAAAAGTGACAAAAACACAGAAAAGTTTACTCTGTCTTTTTTGGGGACATGATGAAGCAAGAGAGGATTTAGAGGTTCTTGATTCAGTATTTGAGATAGAGTTGATCAACGGAGGTGTAATTCGACTTCAAGCCCCAAATCAGATTATTCGAGACGAGTGGGTTGCAAGACTCATTGATCTTACCACATACTGGAAACTTAAGAAGGAAGATGATTTAATGAGAGTGTTGAAGGTTCGGGAAAAGAATGCTAAGTCTCTTCGAATTAATGAATATGTTGACTCAAACATTGGTGTGGAAGCTCGATCTCTGGAGATGCATTCATCTTATGCTGATTCAGTTGTTCACAACATAGATTCAATTGCTATGAGTAAGTGCATTATCATGAGTGGGTACTTATTCCAAAAAAGTAGAAAGCATTCGAACTTTAATCGATTCTTCGTGGTATTATGTCCAGGGTTTATCATTTTATTTTCCGTTTTCAAAAGATCCAAGAGCTCGGGTGTTTGGAAAAAGACTGCGATGTTTGATCACTACTTGACCATTCCAGTGGCTGGAAGTTATGTGTATTCGGGGAATTCAACTTCGATAGATCTTCTTCACCGCGGAGATGACGCAGATCCGATGTATCCAGAACGTCGACTGCTTCCAATGTTATATCCAGATGGATGGAAATCAGCTGATGAAGAACAGCTTCGTTGTTTCACTCTTTGGTTTGGCAAGAAGCGGAATGTAACTGGTCATGATAAAGCATTTTCAAAATATTCCCAGAATCAATCCACATCTTCTAAAGAATTCAAGCATGGCAATGAGAAGAACCCAGGTATGGTAAAGATGGTTCAGAAATTAGGAATCAATGGTAGAAGTCTCGTTTTTATGGCACGTTCTCGTCAGGAACAAGAAGTGTGGACTACTAAGTTGTTATCTGAAATTGATAGATTTGCTAAACAGAGTAAGGATTAGACTATTCTTACACATTTATAATTAAATAATTACTTTCGATGTATTACATCATCTATATCAGCTATCAATTGGCTCCAATCGTTGCCTGGTTTGAGTCTATTAATCAATTCTTGATCGGAATCGATTTCATCATCAGACAGGAAATTGGTATCCTTGAACATGCTATCGATCCGAGTTTCATTTCTTCCTACATTTAGTCGTTCGAGTGCATTTTGAATTAATTCTTGATCAGATTCACTTTCATTATCAGATTGCAGATAAGTCAGCGTACAATCAAGATTAAAATGAGTATTTGTTGTTGGTGTTGCCGCAGAAATAGTTATTAACTGAGGTAAAGTTCCATTTGAACTTGGTGTTTGGATTTCGATATTTTCCTGAGTAGGAAGTGTTAACGTGGAAGTGATGTAATTCTTGGGGAACAGAAACGTGAGGTCTGAGGTTGCGACAACCCATTTTTCCAACACTAGACTTGAAGTTGCCTTTAACCACACACAATGGTTATCAGTAGTAATCTGTAAAATTGAAGGTTTTGGAGTCGATACAACAACATTGTCTAGTGTAACCTGAACCGTTTCTATGAGATAGTTTTGAGAAACAATGATCTTGTTTTCAAAGAGGAACACAGTGTGAGTTAGGAAAGTATTGGAATCAAAGCTTACTTGCAACTCATCCACAAGACGCAAAGATCCCATACTGAGAAGGTTGGTTAGACTGAACCCAGGGTTATTTCTGATAAGTTCTTCTATGAACAGATGTTTGAGAGTATCAATCGAAACGTTTTCAAACTCATTCGGCTTAATTGCAGAGTTGAAAGTTGAGATACTTGGGTCGGGAGAAGGGGATCTTGAAAGCATTGATTGACTGAAACTTGGGAATTTCTTTGGTGAAATCTCAAGGTCGTTTAGATTGTGGAGATTGGGTGATTTTGCAATGGGTGCAACAATTGGTTTAGGAGATTGAAATGGTGCGCCAAGTTGGAGTAACTTTGGAGTTTGTAATAATTCGGAAGATTCTTCTTCTTGTGCTTCTTCTACTTCCTTTAATGATGATTGATCATTTTTCTTGGTACTTTGGGGTTTGAAAACCTTTAATTTGGCATATTCTTTAAAGAGAAACTGCAGCAAGTATGAATCGTCATCAGGCATAAGTAAGGCTGCCAGGGCATGCGAACAGTTGAGTCCCAGGCATAATAGACGCTGTTGAAGCATTGTACGATTAACTGATTCATTCTCCAGTACAAGTTTTTCCAACTCAAACTTCATCATTAATTGTAAGCATTCTTCGTGAGCAGAATCACCACATTTCATTGTTACAAGTCTTTCCTGAGACAAGACATTAGCAAGTAGTTCATCACAGATGGTACATTTCAGGTCAAGGCGGACTTTGGAGGCAGTGGCCAATGGGGGTTGGGTGGAAGAGGCACTTCTCAATTTAGGGCGGGGTGAATCATAAGTTGAAAACGGCGAGTATGATGGCGATCCTAACCATTCGTCACCAAATACGCTGTCAACTTCACTAAAGGGGGTTGATTCATTTGAATTATTTGCCAGTCTAGGGGTGAAAGAGTCTGGGGAAGCAGATAACGGAGGAAGAGATGAAATGGGGCTTGTTGTGGGTCTTAAAGAAGATGGAGTGGTGGTCGAGCTCGATCTCCGTCTAAGAAGCTTGTTTTTCCAGGTAATGATTCTGTGTGGTGATTGCATTTGAAGCTATTGGGGAAGTGGACCTGGAATTTCAACTTGGTTTATATAAGATGTATTTAGCAGCCATCTCAAAGATGTGGTAATATCGGTGCGGCTCAGATTATCTTTATTCCTATTTCGGCAAATGAGGAGGTTTCAGATGAAGCAAAAACGGTGTTGACACCCCCATGGCCAAATCTGGAGGAAATGGGAAAAAATTGGCCTAAACCGGACACCTTTTTTTTTGTGTAAATTTTGGGTCAAACTCGTGTCTTTACCGTGCACGTGATTTACTGTTGTTAAGGCCCGGAGCTACACCACCGATGCGCGGATTTCTGCTTCCCGTCGATGCTCTAGCTTTTAACACTCTAACAGAACGCTTTTCTTTCATTATTGATAAACAAGAATGATTCGTGCTTCTATTGCCCGTCCATTGGTCAACGCCAGATTTGTGGCTAAGAGAACCATGGCCTCGTCCAGCTCCTCGGACTTGATTACCATCAACTTGCCAGCCGACTCGTTCGAAGGATACAACTTGGAGACCCCAGAGTTGACCTTTGAAACCGAGAAGGAAACCTTGTTACAAATGTACAAGGACATGGTCATCATCAGAAGAATGGAAATGGCTGCCGATGCTTTGTACAAGGCCAAGAAGATTAGAGGTTTCTGTCACTTGTCGGTTGGTCAAGAAGCCATTGCTGTTGGTATTGAAAACGCCATTACTCCTAAAGACTCTGTCATTACTTCCTACAGATGTCACGGTTTTGCATTCATGAGAGGTGCTTCCGTGAAGGAAGTATTGGGTGAATTGATGGGTAAGAGATCCGGTGTTTCTTACGGTAAGGGTGGTTCCATGCACATGTTTGCCCCAGGTTTCTACGGTGGTAACGGTATTGTTGGTGCTCAAGTTCCTTTGGGTGCTGGTTTAGCCTTCTCTCACAAGTACAAGGGTGAAAATGCTGCCAACTTTGCCTTATATGGTGATGGTGCTTCTAACCAAGGTCAAGTCTTCGAAGCCTACAACATGGCCAAGTTGTGGAACTTGCCAGCCATCTTTGCTTGTGAAAACAACAAATACGGTATGGGTACTGCTGCTGCTCGTTCTTCTGCTCTTACTGACTACTACAAGAGAGGTCAATACATTCCAGGTTTGAAGATCAACGGTATGGATATCTTGGCTTGTTACCAAGGTTCCAAGTTTGCCAAGGATTGGGCTGCTCAAGGTAATGGTCCATTGGTTTTGGAATACGAAACCTACAGATACGGTGGTCACTCCATGTCTGACCCAGGTACCACCTACAGAACCAGAGAAGAAGTTCAACACATGAGATCGAGAAACGATCCTATTGCCGGTTTGAAGGCCACCTTGTTGGACTTGAAAATTGCTACTGAAGAAGAAATCAAGTCTTACGACAAGGCTGCCAGAAAGTACGTCGATGAACAAACTGCTGCTGCTGAAGCGGACTCTCCACCAGAAGCTAAGATGGACATTCTTTTCGAAGATGTCTACGTTCCAGGCTCTGAAATTCCAGTCTTGAGAGGCAGAATCTCTGATGACTCTTGGGACTTCAAGAACAAGACCTTCTTGAACAAGGTTTACTAAGCATAAATAACATAGATCCATGTGCTATAAACTAACGATCGAACTAATGTCAGGAGAGATAAGTAAGATCAATAAACTGTTAATTTCCCACCACTTTTGTGTAGACTTTGTTAAGATATGTGATGTGATGAGATGAGATATTGGTGTCGCCTGCATATAGTATTTGGTGGTGGGCCATCAAAAGTCAATTCACGCTTGTTTTAAAAGTTAAACCCCAAAGATGTCGAACAACCAGTACAGCTATGAGGCAATGTCTAATAAGGTGATACAGGCTGAGAGGACGCGGGTCAGAGAGGATGAAAATTCCAATCCTACATCTCTTGCCGGTCAAATCTCCATAAAAGAAATGGGGTCTCGAGCCAGTAACCAGCCAGTAGAGGACCGGCCCAAGGCTAAGAAGGCAAAGAAAAAGGAAGTTTCGTACAAGAATTACTCATACACATTGTTGGGGGAGAATATCGCTTACCGGCCAACCAGTGATGAAACTGCTCATCTTTTCGATCTCATCATGACGCAGATTCGAACTTATTTGCCTGACTCGAGTCATGATGTCATCTTATCGGCAGCAGATACTGTTTTGGAAGTGTTGAAGGACGGAGAGCTTTCAGTTACAGCAAAGCGCTCTGAAGTGCAACAGATTTTGGACACTACTGTCACCGATGCCGAACTTAATGAGTTAATTAATTTAGCCAACAAGATCACTGATTACACACCAACTATCGTTGATCAAGATGAAGATGACAATGAAGCCGTAGCGGTGGTATTTGATGAAGAGGAGGAAGAAGAGGAGGAAGAAGAGGAAAATGAGGAATATAATGTTGAAAACCAACCTGTGCAACAAGAACCTGGTATTGAAACCGATATCGTGATAGAGTCGAGTGAAACTGAAAAAATGAGTCAGCTTGTTCCACTTAATGATATTGACCAATTCTATTTACAACGTCAGGTCACCGCTCTCTTGAATGATCCTGAAACTGTGCAAAAAATCACTGGCGAACTTCAAAGACTTTTGTCTGACTCTGCAATACCAGACAAAGATCTTGAAAATGAACTTATGGAGCTTTTCAACTATGAGCATTTTTCCTTTATTAAATTACTCATGGAAAACAGGTGGAGGCTTGTGTTCCGCTTAAGAATCTTGACTGAAGAAAAGGATACTGTGATAGAAGATATGAGAAAACGTGGATTTGAATCTCTAATAGACGAATTTGAATCAAAGAAGAGAAAACTATCGGTTGATCACAATGAGCAAGTTGAAAAGAAGGTGAAAGCACCTTCAAAGAGACTACCAAAGATCGTCGATTTGGATGCATTGGTTTTTGACGAAGGGTCACATCTCATGACCAACACCAAGGTTAAACTTCCTCCTGGTTCGTTTCAACAAAACAAAAAGAGCTATGATATCATTACCATTCCTCCACCAGAAGCCCCACCCATGGAAGATGAAAAAATGGTGGCAATCACAGAATTGCCAGAGTGGGCACAAGTTGTTTTCCCTAGTTCGGAAACTTCTTTTTTGAATCGCATACAGTCTAAAATCTATCCACAAGCATTCTTAAGTGATGAGAATTTGTTGTTATGTGCACCAACTGGTGCTGGTAAGACTAATGTGGCAATGTTGACCGTGTTGAGAACCATAAGCCATTTCCGTAAAAACGATTCAGTTGATGTTTCGAAATTCAAGGTTATATATATTGCTCCACTCAAGGCATTGGTCCAAGAACAGATGAGGGAATTCCAGAGACGACTCACAGAAAATTTCGGTATAGTTGTCAATGAACTTACTGGTGATAGCAGTTTGTCAAAACAACAAATCAGTGAAACCCAGGTATTGGTAACAACTCCAGAAAAGTGGGATGTTATTACGAGAAAGAACCCTGATTATGCTGACCTAGTCAAACTTATCATTATTGATGAAATCCATTTGCTTCACGACGAAAGAGGTCCTGTTTTGGAAAGTATTGTCAGTCGTACAATTAGGCAGGTGGAATCTACTGGAGACCCTGTTAGATTGGTCGGCTTGTCAGCAACATTGCCAAATTATAGAGATGTTGCTAGCTTTTTGCGAGTTGACTTTGAAAAGGGGTTATATTACTTTGATTCCTCCTACAGACCATGTCCCTTGGAACAGCAATTTGTCAGTATTAAAGAAAAGAAAGCTATCAAGAAGTTAAATGCCATGAACGAAGCATGTTACGAAAAATTGGTTGAAACTACTTCCAACAAGCACCAACTCATCATCTTTGTTCATTCAAGAAAGGATACCTTCAAGACAGCTAAATGGTTGAAGGACAAATTGGCGGAAAATAATCAACTTGAACTTGTTTTGAAGTCGGATGCCGGATCATTGGAGATTTTGAAACAAGAAGCTGAGAATATGGAAAACCGTAACTTAAAAGAGATTGTTCCGTTTGGTTTTGGTATCCATCATGCTGGACTCAACAAGGGTGAAAGAACAGTGGTGGAAGATCTTTTTGCTCAGGGTCACTTGCAGGTACTTGTCTCGACCGCTACTTTGGCATGGGGTGTTAACTTGCCAGCGCATACCGTCATCATTAAGGGTACTGAAACTTACTCGCCAGAAAGAGGTTGTTGGGTTCAGATCTCTCCTCAGGATATTTTACAAATGCTCGGTAGAGCTGGTAGACCACGTTACGATAAGAGTGGTGAGGGTGTTATAATAACCTCACAAGATGAAGTGCAGTATTACTTGGCGATCTTAAACCAACAGTTACCAATTGAATCTCAATTAATGAGTAAGTTGGCTGATAATTTGAACGCTGAAATTGTACTGGGGACTGTGAAAACCCGAAAAGATGCTGTAAATTGGTTAGGATATTCTTACTTGTTCATTCGAATGTTGAAGTCACCTGCACTTTACCATGTTGGTGCAGACTACGCTGATGATAAGGATTTATACTGGAAGAGGACAGACTTGGTACACTCAGCATTGACAATATTGAACCAAAACAAATTGGTAGCTTATAATGCTGAGACTGGAGAAATCAAGTCGACGGAATTGGGCAAAATTTCTTCCCATTACTACATCAACTATCACACTATTAATATGTACAACAACCAATTGAAGCCTTGGTTAACAGAGATTGATATATTGAGAATTTTTGCATCTTCTGGTGAATTCAAACTTATGCCTGTGAGACAGGAAGAGAAGTTAGAAATATCAAAGCTACTTGAAAAGTGTCCATTCCCCGTGAAGGAAGATCCAAATGAACCCTTGGCTAAAGTTAACGTATTGCTACAGACTTATATTTCCAAGTTAACCCTAGAAGGCTTTGCTCTCATGGCAGATATGGTTTACATCACTCAATCTGCTGGTCGACTTTTGAGGGCTCTCTACGAAATCAGTTTGAGAAAAAACTGGGCTGGTCTTGCCAAACTAATTCTTAATTTGTGTAAAATGGTTGAAAAGAGAATGTGGTTATCCAACTCACCATTGAGACAGTTCGGCAATGTACCAAAAGAAATCATTCGGGCTACAGAAACGACCCATTTGCCCTGGGTCAGTTACTTTAGTTTGGAAGCTGCTGAATTAGCCGAAGCACTTAACCTTAGAGGAAACAGTCAAAGAGCATACGAATTTTTGCAACAATTTCCTACTCTTTCGTTGAGTTATTATGCTCAGCCCATTACAAGGGGATTACTAAAGATTCAAGTAGAAGTTATTCCAGAATGGAAATGGAACTTCAACTACCATGGTAATTTTGAACAATTCGTAATAATGGTAGAAGATTGTGATGGTGAGAATATTTTGCATTCAGATACTATGGTGATTCGAAAAGAAAATATTGGCCGTGAACATTTGATCGAGTTTACCGTACCTATCCTAGAGCCATTACAGCCTAATTATTTTGTCAGCTTAATTAGTGAAAAATGGTTACACAGTGAGTGGAAGATTCCAGTTAGCTTAGATATCCAGTTGCCAAAGAAATTCCCTGCGTATACTGAATTACTTGACTTCCAAAATGTGCCTACTTCGCTGTTGAAGGTTGAAGAGTTTGATGGCTTGTTTGAGTTTTCCTATTTTAACAAGTTTCAATCGCAGGTCTTCTCGGTATTATACAACTCTGATGAAAGTACTTTTATTGGTATTTCTAAGGGTGGTGGTAAAACTGTGTGTGCTGAGCTTGCTATATTGAATCATTGGCGTCAAAATAAGGGTCGGGTTGTCTATATTAATCCATATCAGCAAAATATTGATAAGTTGCTAAAGATTTGGAACAAGAAATTTGCGCCATTGTCCAAGGAGGTCAACAAGTTGACAGGAGAGTTGGCCATGGATATTTCATTGATCGGAAAGAGCCATTTACTTCTTGCAACTCCTGAACAATTTTACATTTTATCCAAGAGATGGAAACAAAGAAAGGCTGTACAAGCTATTGATTTAATGATTTGTGACGATGTGCATACGCTAGCTTTTGATTCTCGGTATGAGATACTTATCGCAAGAATGAGGTTTATTTCAGCTCTGGTTAAGAGTGGTTTGAGAGTTGTTGCACTTTCTTTACCAATGGCTAATGGAAGAGATTTCGGAGAATGGTTAGGCTGTTCAAAGGGCAGTATATTCAATTTTGATCCCAAGGAAAGATTCAACAAGATAAAGGAGATCAAGTTGCAGACCTCTAGTGTCAATAATTATCTGTCTTACATTAATTCTTTGATAAGACCATCCTACGACTTTATTGCAACCTATAAAGAAAGTGCAATTGTTTTTGCTGCTACACGAAAGCAGGCCATCGAATTTGCGACCAGTTATGTTCAAAGTGCATTACGAGCAGAATGGAGACTTTTAAAAGTTTCTCTTGCTGAGATAGAACCGTATTTGCAAAGAATAAGTTCAGATATTCTCCGTGAGCTTTTGTCTAGTGGTGTTGGATTTATTTATGATGAGATGCCCGCTTCAGATAGATTGATCGTGGAGAGATTGTTCGAGAATGGAATTCTTTCAATACTCCTTTGCACGAAAGAGACATGCGCAACCGCACCATCCGCAAAACATGTTGTTGTGTTGGGAACACAAGATTATGATGGTAAAGAATTCAGATACGTTGATTACTCGGTCAACTCTCTCTTGCAAATGGTCGGTTGTGCTAACGGAGACAATAACAATTCCCGAGTCTTAATTTTCACTAACACAAGCAAGTTGAGTTTCTACAGTAAATTCTTGAATGAAGCTTTGCCAGTAGAAAGTTGTGTTCTCCCATCCATACACGATTACTTTATTGACGAAGTTAGCACGGGTAATATCAATAGTAAGCAGGATTGCATTGATTGGATCACCTACACTTATTTCTATCGTCGTCTTCAATACAACCCAAGCTTTTATGATGTTAAGGATACATCACATTTGGGCATTTCAGAATATTTATCTGATTTGATTGAGTCGACTTTGAAGGAATTGGTTGAAGCCAATTTGGTTGAAGTTGGAGATGATGAAGATGAAGATGAAGAAGATGAAGGAGAGGATGTGGTTTCTGCACTGAATGGTACAATGATTGCATCCCACTACAACGTTTCTTTCGCTAGTATGAAGGGATTCACTGAATTGGATAACAAGTCAAGATTAAAGACTATTTTGGAAACTGTTGCTTCTGCTTCCGAGTATGAGCAATTGCCTGTTAGATCAGGGGAAAATTTGACGTTGGCCAGAATTTATGCCAAACTTCCTGTTAAATTTAGTCGGGAAAATTACGAGTCTCCATTCTTTAAAGCATTCATCCTTCTCCAGTGCCATTTCTCTAGAGTTAAACTTCCTATTGATTTGGCAAATGATCAAAAATATGTTCTCAAGAAGTCGTTGAACTTGGTTTACGCCTGTATCGATACTTTATCGAGTGAAGGTTATTTGAATGCAGTTCATTCCATGGAGTTGGCCCAAATGATTGTACAGGGTGTTTGGAATAGAGATAGCCCGTTGAAGCAAGTTCCCTACTTTGATAGTGGAATTCTCGAACGTGCCGCAAAGCATGATGTTGAAACAGTCTATGATATTATGTCGTTGGAAGATGATGTAAGAGATGAGGTTTTACAACTTGAAGGTGAAGAGTTGAACAGAGTGGCAGAGTTTGTTAATAAGTACCCAAACATCGACATTCTGTATGACATTGATTTATCACAACCTGTTGGTGTCGAAGAATCCAAAGAGATTGTGATTAAGTTGGAGAGAGATGAAGAGATGGAAGATTTGGATGTGATATCGCAGCATTATCCATTCCCCAAGCAAGAAGGTTGGTGGATCGTCGTTGGGGATACTGCTACAAGACAGTTGTATGCTATCAAGAAGACAACAATCGCCAAGGAGCATCACGAGATCAGATTAGATTTTAGTCTTCCAAACGCAGGACACCATAAATTGTCAGTCTGGTGTGTCTGTGACTCGTATGTTGATGCTGACAAGGAAATGACATTTGAGTTGGACGTTGTATAATATAATGATATATCATGAAGGTATAATTAAACTTGCATTTTTGCACCTAAATGTAATCCTTTCCGAAAAATCAATCGGAGAAAGTGAAGGCATTCAGACTCTGTCAATTGAATTTCTTTTGGTAAACAATTAAGGGCATACGTAGGTAAAGATTACGTAAGGGTGTTGAACGCCTCCAACTCTACATTGACAAGTAAGTAGGCTGCTCTGATCGTTGTAACTCATACTGAAATTTCAACTATAATTAGAAAATCTATACAAGTCATTCTTTTATTGCAGCCTGTGCCTCGATGATTTGGTTTGCCTTCTTGATTTCAGTCACGTGTAACGTCACGCTTGGCAACGCTGTTTTGATGATTATGTCATAGTACAATATTACAATCATGGGCTCATAACCATCAGTAGCAGTGATTGTGGTTATGACGTCATACTGTACGGCTGCAAGTGACCTAGTAGATGAATTTTGAAGTTTTTCACTATTGCTACAAACGACTTAATGAAATGCATAATGATGTATTGTAATCGAATACCCCAGACTACTAATAATAGAACACTTTCAATGGTATAAATACAATAGGAAATCACCCTGCTTCCTTCTATTTTTTATAACAACAATAAAATCAATTATAACAAACACAATGCAATTCACTTCCACTTTATCTATTATGACTTTGGCTTCTATTGCCGCTGCTATTAAGAGCTTCAATGTCGTTTCTATCCGTTCTGGTTCTCAATTCCAATACTCTCAAATTGGTCTCGACGATGGTAAGCTTTATGTCGGTGCTAGTAATGGTGACGAGGTTACCTTTACCCTTCTCGACAACAATACTTTGATTGACAAATCTACTGGATTGTACATCAACCTTGACAAGAACAACCAATTTGTTGAAAATGAGTCCCTGAACACCAAGTTCACCATTACCAATGGTTACTTGACCCAAGAAAAGAATGGATTTTACCCATGTCAACAAGATGGTGGCAAGTACGTCTTGTCGGCTCAGTGTTCTGACACTAGCAACCCAATCTCTTTGAAGGTTGTTAACGAAGAAGATGGAAAGCCAACTACATTGGTTAGCAAGACTGTTCAAGCTACTACCACTTCATCTACTCAAGAATCCAAGCAAACCTCTGCCCCAGCTTCGTCTGACAAGAAGGTCAAGTTTGGTGTTGTTACTATCAAGTCCGGTTCCCAATTCCAAAACCAAGCTATCAAGAAGGTTTCATCGCACCCACAAGTTTTCTCTGTTGGTGGATCTGAAGGTACTGATGTTAGCTTTACTTTGTCTCCAGATGGTACCTTAGTAGACCAAGATGGTGTTGCTATCTACCATGACTCCAAGACTGGTGAATTAGGTAACGTTGATCCTAATGGGAAGCAAAAGGCAACTACTGGTTTTGCCATCAAGGACAACCACTTAGTTTTGGACGGCAAAGATAACTGGAAGGCCTGTCCATCTGGTGACAACAAGTTCTCATTGGCCAACAACGACTGTACTGGTGGTTCTGGCATTGCTTTGCATGTCATTGACCCAACCAATGTCTAAGTGCTAATTTTGCATCCATTTTGATTTTTACGACGTTTTTTCAAAGTTGCAATGGCAACTACTCATGCTTTATGCCTCACGATTTCATTCATTTTTAAAAGTATATCGAATACCAATATAAGTTTATCCTAAGTAATTTATTGTAGTCTGAAATTTCTGAAGTTGCGAAATATCATTTGCTTTAATATTGCAGCACGGATGTACTCTTTTAAACGATGAATATCACTTAATAAATTAATCAAAACAATACCATAGCTCTTTGAAACCAAAGTTTCTAACCATTAAGTTGACTTTGTTATTTTTATGGGTTTGTTTAATTCATGCTTTTAGTTAAATTTTTATAAATTTTTTGTATCTGAGCACATCCCAATTTATCTGTAAAAATAGTTGCTACAATCTTTTTCAAGTATAAATTATCATATATACCTTTATTCCTAAATGTCATCAATTTCAGTTTATCCTAAGCTGTTTCATATATTCTAGTTCCTTAGCCTTCTAATACATTGTCACAGCTTGATAATTCAAGAAAACATGTAGGGAGCCAAGTCGTGTACGCACCAATTGACTCACCATATCAACATCTGACCATCAGCGAGATCAATCAGACATCATGTCTTCTGCGAATATTCTTACACCATTCATAAAGTCCTTATTCTTGGATACTCCCAATTTGAGTCCACAGGACCTTTCTACAGTACTTCGGTACATTTTCAAGGGTATTCCCAGTGAAGTTCAAACCGCTGCTTTCTTGACAGCCTTGAGAATGCGTAACTTGGATCAAGATGCAGACATAATTGCTGCTGCTGTCAACACAGTATTGGAATTCTCCAATGTAATTTCACCTGAATCGGTTGACTCCGAAGGATACATAGATATTGTTGGTACTGGGGGAGATGGCCAGAACACTTTCAATGTTTCGACGTCATCTGCCATGGTGGCGGCAGGTATGGGTTTGTCGGTTTGTAAGCACGGTGGTAAAGCATCAACCTCCGCTTCTGGCTCAGGTGACTTATTAAAATCCTTGGGAGTCGATCTTATGAATGTCAACGCCACTACTACTCCAGAACTTGTTAAGAAATCCAACTTTTGTTTCCTTTTTGCCCCAGCTTTCCATCCAGGCATGGGTAAGGTTGCTTCTGTGAGGTCTCAATTAGGAATCCCTACGATTTTCAATATTTTGGGCCCGTTGATCAATCCTATTCCGTTGAAGGCTCGAATTTTGGGTGTATACAGCGAAAAATTGGGTGATACCTACGCCAAGGTCGCTTCCATTCTTGCCAAACAAAGCAAGACACACAAACGTACCATGGTTGTGTTTGGTGATATTGGTCTTGATGAAATTTCACCAATTGGTTTCACGAGAACCTGGACCATTGAAGAAGATGGCTCAATTACCAAGGGTATCATTTCGCCTACAGACTTTGGCTTACCTGAGCATCCATTGTCTGAAGTCCAATCTGGTACACCCGACGAGAATGCGAAGATATTACTTCATATATTGTCTCAGGACTTGGAGGAGTACAAGATTAGAGCATCCAACAACCATCCATTGGTGGACTATATCCTCATGAACAGTGCGGCATTGGCTGTGATTGCTGGTGCTGCTTCCTCCTGGGTGGAAGGTGTAGAGCTTGCTAAGGTAGCAATCACTAGTGGTGCCGCTCTTCGGTCGTTGGAAGACTTCAAGACTGCAGTTTCTGACCTTGATTTATAGGAAAGGCTCTAATAGACGATGTAGCTGACATCTTCATGATTGGAATCTTAAAGTAGATAGAAAAAGAGCTTTTCTTTGAAACACAGAGAAACTGCCCCAAAATTAACCTAGTTGAAAAGAGATATTGCTATCTAATTTGGCTATGCTCCGAGAGTTTTTTTGCTACGATGACATGTATTTTGCAACCGTTGTCCAGATCGCGTCCTGCGTATAATATTTTTATTTTGATATTTGTGGTTCGCGTCTGTTTATAAACAAATTCATCTCTATCTCCAGTATGTTCATGAAGCGGCTTATTGGAACACCTCAGAAGCCGACAGCTGGTGGTCATGAGTTTACACCAATAGGAAAACGTAAGAGTGAAAGAACAGCGGTCCGAGAACCACAGTACAACCCAAGTCGGACACTCTTTCGCGAAATAGATCAAGACCCAGACTTGACACAACAGTCATTCCACGAGAGCGTGTTTGATTATACTATAGATGACTTTACCAAGACACCTCATAAGGATGCAGCTCATACTCACACCGATACAAAACTTATGAACAACGAGAAATTTCTCAACGGCCACTCATCCATTAAGGAACAAGAAGAAGCAATTCGGCAACTTGATGCCGAAAACTATCGCTTGAAACTTAATATTGTTGCAATGCAACGTCTTCTTAGCGGAACACCAGAGGAACAACGTAAGATTGTTGCTGAAAATATGAAACTTCAGGCTGAAGGAGACAGGCTTAGACAAGAAATAGAACGCCTAAGCCAGGCTAATACAAACCTCGAATTCCTGTCCAATAAAGAAAACTACGATACCGACTTTCGTGCCCAAATCACTCAAATCCAAGCCGAGCATAAGGAAAAGGTTCGACAGTTGGAAGACAAATTGGAATATTACCAGCTGAAGATTGAAGAATTAAACCAGTTACTTGCCTTATCTAAATCCGACGACAGAGCGGTTCAAACTGAAATCGACAAACAAAGATCTTCATTAAATGAGTATAAAAGTAAGTTTGAGTTGGTCCAAAATGAAAACATGTCTCTTCACAATTCAAATGAACTATTAAAAGAGGATCTCGCCAACCAAGTTGCACAATCTAGACAATTAGAAATTTCATTGCAACAACTACAAAATGAATTGGACAGTGTGAAGCGTTCCACATTGGACAGAGATCAATCCGAAGTTGAGGAAGCTCACAAGGAGATTTCTTATTGGAAACAGAAGTACGATTTTCTCAATGCCGAGATGAACCAAATGTCCAAAAATATGGAAGATTTATCTATGGCAAGACAGGAATCAAGAGAGTTGCGTCACCAACTTGAGAACTTGCAACAGGAAATTTCTCTAGTTAGAAAGAATTCCACCAATGCTGAACACCATGTTGAGACCATAACCGAGAAGCTTCACGAGAAAGAAGCTGAATTAACAAAAGTGCTTGACGAGTACAGGTCTTCGGATAAGAGATCACATAATAAAATTAACTCCTTGGAGCAAGAATTACGGTTCAAGAACGAGGAATTACGAGAACTTAAGGGCTCATCCAAAGTATCTGCTTCAACCAATTTTGAATATGAAACACAGATTAAATCATTGAAATTCAAGAATGAACAACTTACAGAAACTGTTGAAGAGTTGGAACATCAATTGCAAAGTACAAGAGTGGATTTGAGTGGTGCTAAGCATCAGAATGAAGACGAGTTCAATCGTTTGAAGTCAAACCTTCGGAAATACAAACAAGAGAATGAACTTTTGGAAACCAAAGTTACTCGAGCAGATGCCGAAATAAGCTATCTCAGAAAGGAGATTGACGATAATGAAGCAATGATTAATACCTTACATCAAGAGAGCAAGTTATTTGCTAGCAATTTTTCGACTACCACATCCGATTCGACTCTATTGGAAATGGCAAATGCTTCCAAGAAGCGTTTACAGGAAGCAAACTCTAGGCTTGAATTGGAAAAGAAAGGCATAGCTAATGATTTAGTGTCAGTAAACTTGACATTGAATAAACTTCAAACAATGCTTGAGGTATCCCATGCAGATCAATTAGAATCGGAGATTCTGGACTTATTGTCTGCAAATACAGAGCTCAAGAGTATGGTCAAGAAATTCAAATCCGAGGCCAATGAAATAAGACAATTTTCTTCTCATGATTCCTCAAAGGATTATGTTATCACTGACTTAGAAACAAGGATCAATAGTCTTCAACGAGAGCTTCAAGATAAGAAGAATATAATTGAGATACTTGACCAACGTCTAGCCACATCTTCTACGGATAAATATTCTGGATTCAATCATCAATTGACAAATTTATTGAGTGCTAAACAGAATGACGAAAGTAAGATCAGGGCCTTGGAGTATGAGCTAGAGAGCTTGCGTCGTAATCAAGAGAGAGAGAAGGCACAATATCAAGAGAAGACCAGGTCTCTTGAAGCACAAATTGAATTCCAAAAGGGAGTTGCTAGCTCGAGAACACAGGATGATAATTCGGCATTAAATAGTTTGTTGGAACTTCAATTGCAACAAGCTACAAAGTTGTCCAATGATCTTAGCAAACAGTATGCTGAAGCACAACTGGCCAAGGAACTTGCTGAGCAACGGTTGAAGAACACTGAAGCAGAAAACATCAAAATGCTTGAAATTACCAACGTGTTAGAGCGCAACGAAAAGGCCCAAATGGAAGTTAGTGAAAAACTCGAGCAAAAGAATAAGGAGTTGACGAAGGATTTATTGAAGGTCACTGGCCATTGCAGAAAGTTGGCAGATAAGGTTAACGAATTGAAAACCCAGCAGTTGGTACAAGAGAAGATCGCCAAGTTGAATATTGGAGATAGCGAAGAGTTAGCCAAAGCCAAATCTTCAAACTTGTATTTGTATAAAAAATTAGAGACTTTGAAAAAGGCTCCACAACTGAAGCTTGATTTTTTGGAGAACCAGTTGACATACTACAAGGCCAAACTCCACGACATGAATTTGAAGGCGAATGATTTGCAGATGATGTATTCATTCACGATAAATTCCATCAAGAACTCCAACAATTTGTTAAAGGACGATATTGCAAAGTTATCACGGTATGGGGTCTATCCCGATTATTCCACTATTAAGCCGAAAATGAAGATAACGTTCAAGGTCGTAGCACAGTTTGTTTTAGCAGGTGTGAGAATAAAGCGGCGGTATGAGCGGGCGGAAAAGCGCAAGTATCGCTTAATTGAATTGAAGAGTGCCATTGAAACGGAAAAAATTAATTCATTAGGTGAGGCCCGTTAATTTTAGATGGCCATTGGGGGGACATTCATTTCATTATTGTATTAGGAAGTTTCAATAAACATTAGTATTTTTTTTCATCTCATTATCCGTGTGATGGGTGTCTGGAAGTTCTTGTCGGTTGAGAGTTGTCGTGTTCTGCCAATTCTTGGTGTATGAACCGGTTGCTGGCCCGAAACCGAGCTTGTTCTTAGATTGAGAAACGTATTGTTAGCTGGCATAAGATCTGAGTTTGATATTATCGAAAGATCACCTTGGTGAAGAATACTGTCATCAGGATGGTCAAGAATGTCCAGAGGTTCAGCCATGTAGCCATTAGATAAAAACTCACCAACCGTAAGACATTTTGTTTCTTGGAGAATATCGTAGTCACCAAACTGTGTTTGTAGCGGCTTAAGTATAGTTGTGTCGACTTGTTTCTCGTTATTGTCCAAAAACTTTTCCAAACTAAAGTCGTTCCATGCTTTATCTTTTAAGAGTTTTCGGTTCTTGTATACTTTAGCGCCAAACGTCGTCGAGTTGATGGGGATCGCTCCATCTTCGTCTTCTTCTAGGAGATGCTGAGGGAAAAGATTATTGGTGGCATCCATTAACGACTGCGTATCGATGTCATCAAATGGAAGAGGTTCGTCTCGCCATCTCTCCATATATAGAACCTTGTTGGAGTCGTCTATGTGGACGTAGGAAAAAGTAGAATCACGATTCATAGGTTTATCTATACTCAATTCTCAATCGTTGTTATTTCCCCATTCCAGAAAAAAAATATACGCTGCAATTTCTATTCTATATATGTACACTATTAAATTATCCTATGCTGCGGCAGCCACCAAGTTTTCAAAATAAGTTGGCTTCTTGGTCAATACTTTCTTATCGTAAGTCGAAGACTTGACCAACTTGAATGCACCAGTACCGATACTCATCGTCTGGCCCAAAATAATACATTCAGAAACACCTTCGATCTTGTCGTTCTTCATAAAGAAGGCTGCATCAAACAAGTGGTCAGTGGTCTTCTCAAACGAGGCTAACTGCAACACCGAGTCTCTCATCTTACTAAGACCAAATCTCGTAATACCCAACACTTCTCCCTTGTACGTCATGACATCACCTAGAAGCTGGATATGACGAGGATCCACACTCATACCGTGATTACTCATGGTATAGTCGATTTCCTTAATAATGGAGCCACGAGCTGCCTCAATACCCAACACCTCGAAGATCTCCAATACGTGATTGGTAGATGTCTTGGTCCCAATAATCCCATCCGTACTCATGACGTCCTTTAAGCCATACCCTTCAACCAACAATTCCTTCTTACCGTTGTCCTTGATATTAATAACAGCACGGAAAATATTAGGGAGACCCTTGATACAAATTCCGGGAAGGGATCTCTTAAGCTGTTGCATACGGAAAAATAAGGCATTGGTCTGGTCCTGAGCGTTCTTTAATGATTCTGTCTTGGTCTCTCTCAAGGTAACCAACACGTTGATCCGATCTTTGCCACTAACGGAAACGTCACCAGCCAAGATCTTCAACTTAGGAGCTGTAACAATGGAATGGACAATACTGTCGATATTAAGCTCCAACTGCAACTTTTCAATCGTCTTCAAGTCAATCTTGATCGACAAGTATGCCATGTTGTTCTTGTAGACGTCCTCGATAAAGTAGGCGACATCTTGAAGTAAGGTCTTCTCGATTCTACCCTTAACCACACGTGCAGCAATTTCATCATCGTCGTTCACCAACACTGAGTTGATAATTGGGGTCGAAATCGTCTTCGAAGCGTTGATAATTTCCTTAATACGTGGCACACCCAACGTAACGTTCATGGAAGCAACACCAGCAAAGTGGAAAGTCTTCAACGTCATTTGAGTACCTGGCTCACCAATAGACTGGGCACCGATAGCACCAACAGCAGTACCTGGTTCAACCTTTGCCCGTGAATACTTGTAAAGACACTGTTCCAAGAACTTTTCAATGGACTTGGAAGACATCTTCAACAACTGGTTGACGGAGTTAAGCGCAGCAAAATTATCTTCAACCACCATTTCATCAGACTTAGGTTCAGTGAAATAAGCACGCAATCCTCTATGTTCTCTGATTCTAGCCAAGGCTTCTGCCTTTTGAGTCAAGAAGCTCCTAAGCGACTGGTAGTAATTACGTTCGGCATCTTTCTGGTCGATATACTGAATCTTGTCGTAGTCTTCACGTGGCAACAATCTTCCCAAGTTGTCGTATCTCAAAAGAACATCTTCCAACGGATGAAGAATTGAGTTTGCCAAGTCAAGAATCTGGTAAGGCAATAAACCTGGTTCGTTGACATCAAATGTGATGTTGAATGAATGATCCCACTGACGGTTGAAGTTGACTGGAACGGCATCACCTTCCATATCAAATGGATCCAAACCATCACCACCGTAGGTGAATTGAACAATACCATTTGAAGAGTTACGAACGGTATTATCGTACTGCGAGGACAAGTCTTCCAAAGACTTCATCAATCTTCTCGACATATACCCAGTTTCAGCCGTCTTGACAGCAGTATCAACCAAACCTTCTCTACCAGAAATGGCGTGAAACAAGAATTCTGGTGGGGTTAATCCTGAAAAGAACGAGTTTCTCACGAAACCCTTCGACTGAGGTGTTTTAGAATTCTTAGTGAAGTGTGGCAAGGATCTATCTTGGAACCCATCTGGCACACGATTACCAGAAATAATCTGCTGACCGACGACAGCCACCATCTGGGACACGTTCAAAGTAGAACCCTTGGAGCCACATGTAGCCATGATCAATGGAGCATTCAACGAGTCCAATTCTCTGATACAAATATCACCGACTTCTTCTCTGACCTTAGAAAGAATACCACTGATCTTCGCTTCCAAAGTCTGTTCTTCGTTACAACCAGGTTGGGTCTCTAACTTACCACGGTTATACAAGTCAATCAACTCATCACACTTGGCGTAAGCCAGTTCGACCTTCATTTCCTTCTTTTGTTTCAAGTCGTCTCCTGGAGTGACGTCGTTAATACCGATGGAGAAACCACGGTTACCCAAGTAACGGGCACAGAGCTTGGCCATCCGGTTCATCGCCTTGGCAGCTTCGTCAGGACCATAGTCTCGCAAAATGGTGTAAAAGACCGAGTGTTTCTTACCATCCCCAAGAGTCGACTTATCCATTAACCCACTCAAAATCTCAGATCCTCTGATAATAACGTACCCGTCGTTGGGCGACATCTCGTTGGGGAAATGCTTTTCTGGTGCAATGTACGTCTTGTTCTTTGCGTCCAAGTTGATGACAACATTGGACCGTCTGTTTGGTTTGATCAACAACGAGAACACCTGTTTACCGGTCCACATCATTACAGGCTTGAAGATCGCGGGAGGGGGGATATCGAACTGAGTGTCTGCATCCGACATCATGCAAAGCAATTGGACCAAAGTGGCCCTGTCAAAGAAGGAATCCTTGTGGGAGATCAAGTACGAACCAGTGATGAAATCCTGAGTAGCAGCAATGATTGGTTCACCCGACTTTGGGGTCAACAAATTGTTTTTCACCCCCATCAAGTTAATAGCTTCGGCACGAGCTTCTTCAGTTTGTGGAACGTGCAAATTCATCTCGTCCCCATCAAAATCGGCATTATACGGAGTACACACACACTCATTAAGACGGAAAGTTCTCCATGGTCTGATTTTGGCATAGTGTGAAAGAATGGAAAGTCTGTGCAAGGAAGGCTGTCTGTTGAATAACACAACATCACCATCTTCAATGTGTCTCTCGACAATATCACCAATCTGTAAGTTCTTTGCGAGCTTGACCCTGTCACCAAATCTAAGGTTTCTCTTGGCAGCCTCGTTTTGCTTCATAAGATAGTTGGCACCTGGGTGAACATCGGGCCCGTTCAAGAGCAACTTCTGTAACTTCTTTCTATTGTAACGGGTACACTTCTCTGGATAGGTCAAAACCTTAGCCACACGATCAGGAACAGCCACTTCATCGATTTTCAAGTTAGGATCAGGCGAGATAACTGTTCTACCGGAGAAATCAACTCTCTTACCGGATAAATTACCTCTAAACCGACCTTGTTTCCCCTTCAATCTTTGACAGAACCCACGAATGGGTTTAGAAGACTTTGATCCACTGCCACCCGAGGAAGGCAAAAGGGCTGGGTTAGCAGAGTCTGAGTTAATATACATGGCCACAGAAAGCTGGAGATAATCCCATTGTTCCATCAAGTTATTGATGGAAATACCCTTCTCAATCCCGGCATTGATCAAAGATGATGTCCATACGATCTCAGTTAACTTCACTGTCAAATCATCCTCGTTGGATTGAGCGTCCATCATCACTGATGGTCTAATACAGACTGGCGGAGCAGGCAAGTATCTCCAGATATACATTTCTGGCCGGCCCCCATTGGCAGGATCGATTCCCAACAATTCGCAATCAGAAGGAGTGATCTGCTTAAACAAATTCAATGTCTTCAAAGGATTCAAGTCATCGTTGACCCTCTTGGCAAACTTCTCAAGTTCGGGGTTTCTGTTGAACACCTCATCGAACTCTTTATCCCAGATTTCCTTTTCTGGGGTAGGTTTCTTCCCGATCCAGCGAAACGTGTCGTGAACAATCTTGAGAGCTGCTGGGCCTGCACCACTTGCGGCCTTTTTGACCACCCCATTGACGTGGTTACATTTCAAACATCTTCTTTGTTTTTTGCACTGTTCCAAGATCTTCTTGAGGATCTTCATTCTTCTCAAGTTATCGATGTTGGGTCTTCTCAAGTCGTTCAAAAATGATCTCTTGGTTGTTTCGTCCAACAACACGGCGGAGCAGTTCTTACAAACACACTGCAATACTTGGATGATCGACTTGAAGTATCCAACATGAAACACCGGTAACGCCAATCGAATGTGACCAAAGTGGCCATGACACGATGCCAAGTTGCCGTGACACGTCGCACACTCACTGGCATTGGACGAGATCCCCATCCGCGTATCTAACGCACCGTGTCCTTTGGGTGTACGGCCCTTCTCGAGATCATAGAGGTCTCGGGTCTGGACTTCCACCTCAGACTGAGCCACAATATCCTTGGCAGATAAAGCACTGAAAGAAAGCCCTTTGATGCACTTGGGTGCAACATCAACAACAACCTCTTTCATGTTGATGGGTTTTGCGTGGAGCTGATGAGTGAAAATTTGGGTGATGGATCAAATGTATATGTACTGCGATGGGTGCGTGCAGGACGATTTACCAAACATACCCTGAAATGTAACCAAAACAGATCAGGAAATCGAGGGGAAGGGGGAGGGGGAACGAGTCCAAAAACATACCATTCTTACCTTGTTATGGCCCAGGATATGTATCTGCTTATAATGTTTTATAGTTGTTTTAAATCATCCTCTGTCTCCATTGAAGGATGCATCCTGCATACATGGACAGTATTGAGTTCACCAAAACCCAAAGCGAAAGTGGCAATCAACCACAACCGCACCAATGTCAGAAGTAACGAAAGCGGCACCCGAAAAGGTAATCAAGACTCTTGAGGAGGATGATGAATTTGAAGACTTTCCAGAAGACGAAAAGTGGAACAACGAGCCAAACACACACGTCAATCCGCCCAACTTATGGGAGCAGGACTGGGACGACGACGATGATCAGGATGAATTCTCACGTACGTTACGTGAAGAGTTGAAGAAGTCACAGAAATAGAATAGGAGTATATTCCATATCAAATACACGGGCAATGGTTTTTCGCTACAATGAGTATTCTCTCTCTTTTCTTTTTCTCTCGTTCTTTCTTTCTTTATCTACTGCTTTTGTTCTATTACTCCTAGGCATAGAAGTTCACCGACTTGCTCTTTCTCGCCTGCACCTCGCCAATGGCCTCGACAAAGTCTTCATGCTTGATGATAGACTTGCCGTTTCTTAATGCAATCATACCGGCTTCCACGGTGACAGCCTTCAATTGGGCACCGTTGAACTCGTCCGTCGATCTGGCCAATTCTCTCCAGTTAACCGAAGTGTTGTCGCAGTTCAACTTTCTGGCGTGGATCTTCAACACCGATTCTCTGGCTTCTTCCAGAGGTAATGGGAATTCGATCTTTCTGTCCAATCTCCCCGATCTCAAGAGAGCAGGATCCAAGGTATCAACTCTGTTGGTGGCAGCTAACACCTTGACTCTGTCGTCAGACCCGAACCCATCCAACTGGTTCAATAATTCCAACATGGTTCTTTGCACTTCTCTGTCCCCGCTCTTGTCCGAGTCAAATCTCTTGGTACCGATGGCATCCAACTCGTCGATAAAGATAATCGTTGGTGCTTTTTCCTTGGCCAATGCAAATGCGTCTCTGACCAACTTGGCACCGTCACCGATGAACATCTGCACCAATTGTGGGGCAGCCAATTTCAAGAAAGTGGCACCAGACTGAGCAGCACATGCTCTTGCCAATAATGTTTTCCCTGTACCTGGAGGACCGTACATCAAGGCACCCTTTGGAGGCTTGATGCCCAAGTTTGTAAACTTTTCTGACTGTTTCATGGGTAAGACCACCGCTTCTATGAGTTCTTCGATCTGTTTGTCCAATCCACCGATATCGGAGTAGTCTTCTGTAGGTTTTTCGTCGACTTCCATAGCCTTGACTCTCGAGTCGTATTCTGAGGGCAATGTGTCTAAAATAAGGTATGAATCTTTGTTAACACCAATCAAATCGTTGGGCTTGAGAGTGGCAGGGTCAACCAAACCTATCAATGGTAAGAAGATTGTTTGTCTTGTGGATGTTTTGATAACGGCCGACTTGCCTGACCTGGCGGCGTCCAAGTCGATGTTGGCACCCTGTTCGCTGGCTTCCTTTTCTGCATCGAGATCCAACAATTCAACGACGTTTCCCACCAAGTACGGCAATTGTTTGTTGTTGTTGATCTTTTCTTGGTTATCTTTGATTCTGTCCAACATCACTGTCTTTTCGTGGGTTAATCTCTGGGACTCCGATCTCATCACCTTGATATCGTTATCGAGAAGCTTCGTTCTGTTCATAATGTCGGACGTCGATGACGACAAGATTTCTTGGTCTATCAAGTCGTCCTGGTTTTGTTCGAGTTCTTCTAACGTGGACATTTGGCTGTGTAGGTTGGTTCCGACAGAAATCTCACTCGAATAACGACTGGCGTTTGTTGCCACTGCGCGGGTTGTGGATATTTGGGCATGTGCACGACGTTTTTTTCCTCCTAGGGTTTTACCAGAAGCCACCAAGCAACTGTAAAACAGGCGTAGTTGATCAAGAACTACCAGTGTTTCTATTAAGCTGTTTGTATTGAAATGGGAACAAGTGCCTTGATCCTGGCTTTTTAAGGGTTCCATTTACGGTATATTTTGCCTCTCACCTCCGTCGCTCATTCTTATCTCTCGGTTCCTGTACAGAGTATTATCTACACTCATTAGCAACTACAACCATGAACAGAAACCACGACGAATTGACATCTACTGAATATGATCAGTTGAAACAAACGTGCTTGGACGCAAGAGACAAGTCGTACTCCCCGTACTCGAAGTTTCGGTACGTAGACCGGTTTTCTTTTTCCTTTCTTCTGGCTGCACACTCTTCACTACTAACATAATTAGCGTTGGATGTGCTTTGTTGACTCAAGATGGCACCGTAGTTTCAGGGGCCAATATCGAAAACGCATCGTACCCCGCAGCCATTTGTGCTGAAAGAACAACTTTCTCAACAGCTTGGGTAAGTTTGCAAAGCAAGTCAAAGAGTTACCTACTAACATACAGAACCAGGGCCACAGAGCATTCAAGGCCATTGCCATCACTTCCGACTCAGACGATCCCATCTCGCCGTGCGGAATTTGCCGTCAGTTCATTAACGAATTTGCACCCAAAATTCCTGTTTACATGTTCAGCAGCGACGGCTCCAACGTCAATAGACAAACATTGGACGCTTTGTTGCCGCTCAGTTTCGGTCCTAGTCAGTTAGGTAAATAGTTAACGGCTGTTTTTTAAAGGTACGTAGTATTTCTTTTACGTTCGTGTCTTGAGGGGGACCCTTTGTCAGCTTCAAATCGCACATCTGAAAAATATCAAAAATTTTCACCAATGTCTGTGTGTGCTTCCCCTACGTGCGGTAAGGAGACCGACTCGGCTCTTAAGTGTCCTGTGTGTCTTAAGGAAGGTACTTCCAATTTCTTTTGTAACCAGACCTGTTTCCGTTCTGGATGGGCTTCCCATAAGGCGTTGCACAAGGGCAGTGATGGCAGTGATAATTACAATCCGTTCCCCGACTATAACTTTACTGGTGACTTGAGGCCACACTATCCTCTCACTCCTAGAAGAGCAGTTCCAAAACATATCAAGTTGCCTGACTATTCTCAGGAAGGTAAGCCGATCTCGGAAATCAAGAATGACCGGGTGGGAAGAATCGTCCAGCTTACCCCCAAGGAAATCGAAAAGATCCGCAAGTGTGGTAAGATATCGAGAGAAGTGCTTGATATAACTGCCAGCCACGTCAAGCCAGGCATTACCACCGACGAGTTGGATGCCATTTTGCATCGTGAGTGTGTAAAACGTAACGCTTACCCTTCGCCATTAAACTACTACAACTTCCCCAAGTCATTGTGTACCTCCGTCAACGAAGTCATTTGCCACGGGATTCCAGACAAGACTCCGTTAAAGGACGGCGATATCGTCAACTTGGACGTCACGATCTACTACCTTGGTTTCCACTCCGATCTTAACGAAACCTACTACGTTGGAGACAAGGCCAAGGCCGACCCTGACACCGTCAGATTGGTCGAAACGACACGTGAGGCCTTGGACTTGGCCATCAAAGCCGTCAAACCAGGCTTGGTGTTCAGAGACTTGGGTAACATCATTGAAAAGCACGCTTCAGCCAACAACTGTTCCGTAGTAAGAACATACTGTGGACACGGTATCGGAACCTTGTTTCATTGCCAGCCAAACATTCCCCACTACGCCAAAAACAAGGCCATTGGGGTCGCCAAACCAGGCATGGTTTTCACCATCGAGCCTATGTTGTGTTTGGGAACTTACCGTGACACCACATGGCCCGATTCTTGGACGGCTGTGACGCAGGATGGAAAATACTCGGCCCAATTCGAGCAGATGTTGTTGGTTACTGAAGACGGCTGCGAAATCTTGACGGCTAGAACCGACTCGTCGCCAGGCGGTCCTGTTCCTAGAATATGAGCAGTAGTGCCTATATATTTTCTTGCTCTCGTATTAATACATCACACACGTTCCGTTCGACTTTCTGCAACAGCTGCCTGAAAACCTCCAATTTCTTGTGCACCTGCGACGTTCCCTTAGCATGACGAGCCACAGTAAATATCCCTCGATCAACACTTAATTGGGGATAGAGACAAAACAACGATTCCATGTGGCGATACATCAGCTGCATCATCTCCAATATCTCATAGACCTGTGGTCGTACCTGTTTTGTCTCGGGATCTACCAAGTTGCTAATAGCGTACCGCATAAGTTCGCCCGTCAAGTCAAAAAGCCCCATAAAATAGTCTGCCTCGTATATATAGATCACCGTAATCGCCTCAACTCCTGGCCAAGTATCACTAAAGATATCTAGCGACGGTTCATTTCTTACCAAAGCCTCCACAATCCCCATCAATTGCCGGTAGCTTATGAGACTTTGGTTCAAGATGTAATACATGAAACTGAACGCCTCGACCATTTCTTCCACCGCATTGGAAATCGTCAGTTTATATTGGCTGAAATTGACACTGCCACTCCGCTCGTGGAGGTCTTGAAGCCCGCGTGCCACCACCCGTAGATTCGCAAGTGCCTGTTTATTCTGATCCTCACTGATGGAAGAAGATATATCGATCCTATGGAAAGTAAAAATCAACTTCTTGGAGTATGCAGTAATATCTCGGCATGTACGGATCACAGCTTCTCTTTCGTCGTGATATTCACCGAGGAATTCTCGTACGGGAGCAAAAAGGTTCATGATCTTGCGGTGGAGATGTTTTTTTTATTTCCTTGCGGTTGATGAAATGGGACACATTTTTGCACCCAGTGCCATCACACTTCCCTAACTCTTCTTGATCCCGCGAGTCACTAGCTCATTCGTATCAACGCGATATTTACAATACCACTCTCTTTTAGTCTAGCTTTAGAGATTGTCCAAAGTTTGGAGAGCATTTAGTTTATTGCTCAATAATTATATGTAAAGACTCGTATCTCTAATATCCACAACAATAACGACTTTAAAGTAATACAGCATGCATCCCAATTACGCCTAAGTTAAAATGTTTGGTTCATATTTTTGATTCTAGCAGATTATTATTTGTAGGTCGGGCTAAACCCTTTTTACAAAATTATAAAAGTTTATCTTATGACTCTAATTTTAACCATATTCCAAAGGAAAATCTCCAACAAGCAATGTATGAAAGGATACCTTACATTACATCACCATTAATACAAAACTCAAAAATCTTATTTGATTTATTATGCGGTACAGATGTTTCATTGCTAACAAAGATGTAGAATTTGAGAATTCCAACATAAACAAGAAATCGGTCCCTTGGCCCAGTTGGTTAAGGCGTGGTGCTAATAACGCCAAGATCAGCAGTTCGATCCTGCTAGGGACCACTTCTTCTCTTGGGGCGTGTGGCGTAGTTGGTAGCGCGTTCGCTTAGCATGCGAAAGGTCTCCGGTTCGACTCCGGACTCGTCCATTTTTTTTCAAAGTAACCGTTTTCTATTTTTTTTAAATGGCCATAGTCAGTGGTACAGCTACAGTTACAAATGTACCCAAGGTTCTTTCTTTTGTCCCCACATGGTTCCTTTTATTGATTCACAAATGTGAAATTATATCCGGGTAAGTTCGATCGCGTTGAAAAAAAAAGAATAATAACGGCAAGGTAGTGAAAGATTTTAACATAGAGTAGCCCAAGAATGTCGTCTTCGATCCAATTACTCAACCCGAAAGCGGAGTCGTTAAGACGTTCTCAGGCATTGCAAGTCAATATCAGTGCGGCCCAAGGATTGCAGCAAGTTTTGGCTTCAAACTTGGGTCCCAAGGGAACCTTGAAGTTGTTGGTCGATGGATCAGGGAGTTTGAAATTGACCAAGGATGGGAAGGTTTTGTTGACTGAGATGCAGATCCAGCATCCCACGGCTGTGATGATTGCTCGTGCAGCCACCGCACAAGATGAGATCACCGGTGATGGGACTACCACTGTGATTTTGTTGGTTGGTGAATTATTGAAGCAAGCAGAGAGATTTATCAGTGAAGGTGTGCACCCACGTGTGATAGTGGATGGCTTTGAAATAGCCAGAGAAGCATCGTTGAACTACTTGGATGTTTTCAAGCGTACTCCGGAGAACTTTGACCGTGAGTTTCTTTTACAGATTGCCAGGACATCGTTGTCCACCAAGGTCACTAACGAATTGACCGATGTGTTGACTCCGATTGTTACTGATGCTGTATTGAATGTTAAGAAGGCAGATGAGAGAAACTTAGACTTGCATATGATTGAAATCATGACGATGCAACATGGTAACGCCAGAGACACCGAATTGATCAAGGGTTTGGTGTTGGACCACGGTGCCAGACACCCAGATATGCCTAGAAGAGTTGAAAACGCGTACGTCTTGATTTTGAATGTGTCGCTCGAATACGAAAAGACCGAAGTCAACTCAGGATTCTTCTATTCTTCAGCAGAACAGAGAGAAAAGTTGGTTGCTTCTGAAAGAAAATTTGTAGACGAGAAGTTGAGAAAGATTATTGACTTGAAGAACGAGGTGTGCGAACTCAACTCGAACAAAGGCTTTGTCATTATAAATCAAAAGGGGATCGACCCTATGTCCTTGGACGTTTTGGCCAAGAATGGTATTTTAGCATTGAGAAGAGCCAAGAGAAGAAACATGGAGAGGTTGCAGTTAGTATGTGGAGGTGAGGCCCAGAACTCGGTCGATGACTTGACTCCCGAAGTCTTGGGATTCTCTGGATTGGTATACGAGAATGCCATTGGTGAAGACAAGTTCACATATGTGACAGAAAACAAGGACCCCAAGTCTGCCACTATATTGATCAAGGGCTCCAATAACCACGTATTACAGCAAACCAAGGATGCTATCAGAGATGGGTTAAGGTCTGTTTCCAATGTGATCAAAGACCAAGCCATCTTACCTGGTGGTGGTGCTTTCTGGTTGAGCTGCAACGACCACTTGTTGAACTCATCCGAGTCAAAATCCTTCTATAAGGGAAGAAACAAGCTGGGTATAAAGGCATTTGCTGAAGCCATGTTGGTGATCCCCAAAACTTTATCGACCAACGCTGGTTTGGACTCGTTGGAAACGTTATCCAACTGTCAAGACGAGATCGCCGAGGGCCACGTAGTTGGAGTTGATTTGAAATCGGGTGAGCCAATGGATCCTACTGTGGAAGGTGTCTGGGATTCATACAGGGTGTTTAGAAACGCTATTTCCGCCGCTACTGGCATTGCATCCAACCTTCTTTTATGTGACGAGTTATTAAAGGCAGGTCGTTCTTCTTTGAAGCAAGGAGACGGCGGTCCGCCCGGCCCCGGAGGTCCTCCAATGGGGGCGCCACCTATGATGGGATAGTTGCTATTCAAAAATATAACGGTAATAGTAGTTACGTTAAATTGATATACATTTTTTTCTCCAAGCCTCCATGAAAATGCAAAAATAACAAAAAAATAAAAATATTAATAAAATAATGCTTTAATAATAAAACAAATTAAACTTTTTTTACTTCGGAAATAATACGGTTATTAAAAAATTACAAATTATTAGGAAAAGATCCCGGAAATGGGAGGGTGGGTACAGCTACGGAAAAAACTTGGAGGCGAAGAACAAACCGCAAAAAAGATGAGGAGAAAGCATGATGCCGTAGATCAGTCAAACGACAATAATAAATGGGCTGGGTTGTTCGAGATCAACGAAAACGTCAATGCTTTGCCAATCAAATTTTTCCATCTTCAGGGCGCTTCAGGAAATTTATTTTGTCTTGCCTTTTTTTTTTTTTGACAGGAGACGGTTCACCGGTTAGTCTAAAAACTGAAACGAGTGGATGTGTGCGGTGAACAAATTAGGATGGTGTGACTTTCTTCTATGACCTGAAATAGTTCCCGCCTCTAGATGCTGCTGAAATTAGATACTAAACCCGAGAACGATACAATGGAGTCCTGCCTCAATTTAAGATAAGAGGACCACACAAAATAAAATCGAGAATATGGCGCAGCAAATAATCACCCAAATTAAGATGTTGTTTGTCTTACTCTGATCTTATCTCGCCAAGCCCAAAACTTTAGGGGCCAACTTGACGAGGGGACAGCAAATTCTGATTATTTGACACACCTCTCTTAAAATAATGTCGCAGCATTTAAGAATGTGACCATGAGAATTTATTGGCTATAAAGACACACTTTTTGCTTCAAAGATTCAAAGGCTTGCATTTGTCCAATTCATTTTTGTCACAATTTTGCAAATTTATTAGATATAGATGTAAAAAAATTTTCATTCCGTTTCTAGTTTGAGGTTCCAAATTGGTTTACGGACATACGTCAACTTTATCCAATTTGTTAACACTAATTGGACTGCAAATTATCCAGTATATGTACAAAGAGAGAGTTACCCCGAGACCATAAACTCACGTAAGTGGTATTTAGTCGATAAGCCAGCATAATTCTGTGTTCTAAGACTAGATGAACTTCTCTGATTTTCAAACGACTAAAAGCATCATACATTTGAATCCCATTATGCGGCCGGAAACCTGTCCATTGTCCAAGAAAGAGGTCGAGGAGCGATAAGAGAGACTGAATTGTAAGATTCAGTCTCCCACTTGAGTCTATCTGTTCTTTATGTTTCTATATAAAAACAGAAGGATGCCGCAACAGCTGCGAAGCTTCTAAAGACGAAGTTAAGAGAGTTAAATGGGAAGAGTTTTAACTTGAGATTAAACAAGTTAGGAAAAGTACTTGATCGAGAGTGAGAGAAATCCTTAGGTATGCGAGAAGAAAAGCCTCAAAGACCTACTTCCTATATTGAAGGGGAATTAAGATTCAAGGTTAGGACAGACCAAATATGGCTTAAAGAATCAACCTTCCACAACCCATTTCAAAAAGAGGTGAAACTGCAAAACCGCAATTTAGAGATCATACATGAGGAATTTTGAAAATCTGTTATAGATGCTGACGCAGATATTCTTAAGAAAGATGTAATACAATTCTAAATAGACGAGCTTCACTGTGACTCAGGTCACTTGGCGTAATGTTTTGAAAATCCGTGTGGCCTTTACTTTTGGGATTCAAGAAAAGGGAGTCTTCAAAGAAACATCTCAAAGAAAATTCAGGCAAGATTAAATGTTGTAAATTCACTTAAATATACAAGAAATTGCATGCTCCTACACGAGGCAGGGTACAGAATTAACACTAGAAGAAACCTATCTCCATATTACTCAAGTTGAACCCAATTAATTAATGTCTGCACTAAATCAAGAGTAGAGTGAAGAGGAGCAGTTTCATACAGAACGAGATGATGTATTCCAGGATTACTGATTTTACATGAGAAGTTCACATCTATTCGACAGCCAGTAATTAAGTCCAATATTCCAAAAATTGAGAAACTAAACGGCTTTTTTGATCTAACTGACTGATCTATTTCTTCTGCTTGAATAACTGGAAAGTCCGTTTGATTTTATTTTTATCTTATAATCTACCAACTAACACTAAAAAATACTACATTTCTTGCGTTATACTACGGTATCCACATATTTAGTGTAGTTAACTCAAAAAAATCAAGATGGATAGTGGATAGCCTTAAGGTGACAAAAATCCAAAATCCTTGACCTGTTTATTGATACTGTGCCTGACAATTGATTCAAGCTGACCGACATTTTAATTTTCTAGTGCGCAAAATTCTTCAATATGCGTTTAAGAGAGGTGCGCCAAATAAAATGAGTTTACTCATAATGTAATAAGCTTGATTCAGTGGGTTGTGAGTATCGATCGAACATGCAGAAACTAAACTACCAAAATTTCCAATGTAAATACTCATACACGAATTACAAGACATCAAAGAAAGTCATGGATACGAAATGGTTCTCGGATATTACACGAAGTACATGGTGTTATCCTGAAATAAATCTGGTGAGTGAAAGTCAGATAGTAATTTTATGACAGAAAAAGATAACTAGACTAAAAAGCTTAGGGGTATTTTAGAAATTGCGGCCCGAATATTTCGCATGGTCTTTTTTTATTCTTACAGGGAGTCGACCTGCCGAAATATTTTCCTCGCTTGCCTAATAAGGCTAATGCGGGTTAGCAAAAATAATAACCGTAACAATAGGTAGGAACAATTTGGAACAATCAGACAAGAAAGTGGAGAGAGAATGATGGGCGGCCCGTAAACAATAGAAAGAGTCAAAAATAAGGTTTGATTTTGGTGTCCCCGATGATCGGCGGTTTCATGAATAAACTTCCATTGTATCTGAAAGAAAAGCAGGGACACCAAAAACCGGATGTTTGTAAGTAGCTTGTAGTTAGTAATACATTACCTTATTTACTCGCCTATACTTGGCTCATTTCAGATAAAAAGTCACGCCATAAAACCCTAACTAATAATATCTGCATAATTTTATTACATAATTGCCGGATTGACATGCTACTTAACCTTTTTAAAGTGTAAATTAGTTTCAGAATAATAAACATTGAAGGGTGTTATTGTTTAGGTTAGGAGCACCGTAATTTTAGATGGAAAGTAGTAAGCCACCTCGGTTTTACTACTTAGGGATGTTGTAAATATTTAGGAGAATGTCGTTTTCTCAACTAATGGGACTGGGCAGCGACGTATCTTGCATACAATCATAAAACTTTAACTATAGCACAGAGAGAAAGGGGTAAACGGAGACATGACAAAAAAAGTTTACTTTTATATGTAGGTAACCTAAACTAGTGATATACTTTTAAGTTAATTACTGCATTTATCCAGCAAAACTAAAAGAAATGTCAAGAAGAAAACATGTTCTATCAGGGGAGGATCTTCAGAATTGACAGAGGCGTGACGAGTATACATAACTGGTTACTCCTCTTTCAATTTAGACCCCATCCCCCCACTTTTAACCGCCTTCCTTGCCCCTCTTTTAATCAATCTATACTTAAACAATGCTGCGATTCTGTTATTTGAGAGGGGGAGTAGAGAATATTTTATATGCTGGTGGAGCAATTTACTTGGGTTTTACAGATAACCGCCGGTCATTTACTGAGTCAACCAATTGAGAATTATGCACAAAGGAAACCTTTCTTGGAGGGTTTCAATAAAGATCGTCGTAAAGCTTCCCCTCTATCCTAACTAGGAACTAAGGAGTGGAGATTGTATTTCAGATCAAACCTAGACAGAGGAGGGATCTGCACTTTTGAGCTTGGGGGATCATTGTTGAGAAAGGTTCAAAACGGTGCCGTTAACATGCCAGGGTCTCAAATTGAAACCACTTTAAACTCCTTCTAGAAGTAGCTCCATCAAAAATAAATAAACCCTCAGTTGGGGCTTGCGCGGGAAAGTTTTCCTGTTAAACATGGGTTCCAAGAACAAACCCGGTAATAAAAGTTATTTTTTCTTATTTTATTTTTTTTTTTAATTTTTTCTGGTAGAAAATTTTATTTAATATGAGGTAGCGTAGTCGAAATATTATATTGCAGGGCAAAAATAAAATACCCTTGGAAGACTGCATCAAGTGCTTTTAGATGAAATATATAACAACAAATAAATCTGTGTGATATATGGCTTATACTGGAGGATAGCATGGCCTACATAGCCTTCATTTAATCGGAGGAAAACAGCGATTTACTTATCTTTAGTATTTTACACTGGAATTTTGGGTTTTAAGATCAGTCTAAGAGACATTAAGGTTTATTGTCAAGTCATAATGAACGGTTGGAATAGTTCAGGCTGGAGTGACAAGAGTGGATCTTATTACCGTGTCAAAGACGAATACGACCAGAACCAACTTAACCAAGAAGTTTACCATGAAACGTTACCAGAAGAGCCTATGAGACTACAGCCACGGAGATCGGCATCGCTGGTGTACCCCCAGCAGGCATCATACTATCAACAGGCCGATCCTACTCTACAACATCAACAACAGCAGCAGCAACAGCAGCAGCAGCAGCCACCACCACCACCTCCAGTAATACAAACGCATACACCACAAATTCAAGAATTCAGTTATAACCGAGGCTTGCAGCAAGATACAGCGCAACGTACGGTTGATCTTTTTACCGATGTTAGACAGCCAAGCATAGTACCGTACGAACAGTCATCAGCAGGTGAGTACAATATGCTTGGAGGAATAAATGTTGGCCAGACGATGAATATGCATGCGATGCCCATTCACGAGAATTTGCTTAGTGAGCCAGTATTGGCTGGACCGGCTACCCGGAACAAACCCAAAGTCCGGAGCAGCAGCTTAGAAGCCGGAAAGCCGCTCTCGCCCATCGAAGCATTTTCGGATCGTATTCCGTTCAGCGAAGACCCTCAGTTTGGAACACCGCGCCGACTACCCCCAACATCACGTCCTGGAATTGTTAGAAACAGTGCGAAACGGTCGCGTATGGGATGCTTGACTTGTCGCCAACGGAAAAAACGATGCTGCGAGACCAAGCCCAAGTGTTACGAATGTAGCCGGCTTCGACTCAGCTGCGTGTGGCCCCGTCCAGGCACTGAACGCAAGAACAAGTCGCGTGAGGCGAAGACCGAGGAAGGCGTGATTGACCATGAGATCTATGGAAAGATCAAGGTTTTACGCGGAGTGGTGGAGTATCGTCTGGCATAGTGCCAAGCAGTAGAAATCGGCCCACCTTGCAGGGTCAAGGTCCGGAGTTTGTTGCAGGTTACAATCGTTTTATATTAATAGTAATTTAGTTCTGAATTCAGTACACTGTCACTGTACCTAGCTCTATCGCCTACCTGTCATCGGTGTCCAGTCACATGGTTTCAACACTATCGGAGTGAAAGTTGTGCAACCGAACGACGGGTTGCGAAAAAAGGAACAGAATAAAAGAGGACAGAATTCGTCGCAAAAAAAAAGTGAACAAAAAAAAATTCTTTTATTTTTTTTTTCTTTTTCTTACGTATTTTATTTCAGGATTTTTTTTTTCTGTTTCTCAAAAAATGCCAACTAAGCTACATTTATAACTACAAGCAATCACTTCCGAAATAGGAAGTCTACAACATCACCTCAAATGTTTAATCAAACACTACCACATCAAAACGTCTAGTCTACCACGTCAGCCCCCCATCTACGCTACCACAATGGCGGAACCACAGAGCTTGAGAGATAGACAGATCGAGACCTTGGAGCGTATGCTTCATCTCAATAAAGATGGGACGGCCGATTTGACGCTCGCGTCGAAGAACGAGGAGATTATCTGGAAAGTGTTAGTGTTGGACAGAAAGTCCCGTCTGGTATTGTCGTCGGTGGTGCGGGTCAATGACCTTTTGAGATGTGGAATTACTGTCCATGCGTTGATTGACTCGAACCGGTCATCGTTACCGGACGTGCCTGTCATTTACTTTGTCGAGCCTACCATTGAAAACATTGTGTTAATCATAGACGACTTGAACAACGACAAGTATGAGAATTTCTACATCAATTTCACATCGTCCATCAATCGCGAATTGTTGGAGGAGTTTGCTAAGAAAGTATCGCTTTCGGGTAAGTCCCAGAAGATCAAACAAGTGTTTGACCAGTACCTCGACTTTATTGTCACCGAACCCAACTTGTTCTCGTTGGATTTGCCTAAGATCTTTACGCAATTCAACAAGCTGAGCACAAACGAAGACACTATTCATAAATTGGTTGATCTGATTGCTGACGGTTTGCTTGCCTCCATCATCACCCTCAACAACATCCCCGTCATCAGAGCCCAACAGGGCGGAGCAGCCGAGTTTGTTGCTACCCAGCTTGATATCAAGCTTCGTGACCACCTCAGCAATTCACGCAATACCAATCTGTCCATTCAACAACGTCCCGTATTGATTTTACTTGATAGAAATATCGACTTGGCCTCGATGTTTAGCCATTCGTGGATTTATCAGTGCATGGTCAGTGACGTGTTTACTCTTCAAAGAAACACCATAAAGATCCACAAGTACACACCAGAATCACCCACCACCCCCACGATAAAAACGTACGATGTCGACCCCAAGGATTTCTTTTGGAACAAATACTCACAACTTCCGTTCCCTGACGTGGTCGAAAACGCCGATATCGAGCTCAACTTGTACAAAAAGGATGCCCAGGACTTGACCAACAAGACAGGAATCACGTCACTTAACGACATCGACCCCAATGCCGGCACCGATACCTCGCACATCCAGCTGGCCGTTGATGCGTTGCCCGAATTGACGGCGAGAAAATCGACGTTGGATATGCACATGGACATTCTAGCCACGTTGATCAACGAGTTGCAGGCCAAGAACTTGGATAAGTTTTTTGAGATAGAGCAGAATACCACCGACCAGAAGGTCCAACAAGAGTTTCTCGACTTGTTACACAGCAAGGGCGACCGTGATACTTCTGTCGACAAATTAAGAACTTTCTTGTGTTTGGTATTGTTGGGAAACTTGCTGTCAGAATATCTCAACAAGATCAAGGCCACGTTTGCCGAAAAGTACCCTGAGCTTGACATGCATGCGTTCAACTATATCTTGAAGTTTAAGGAAATGACGAAGCTCAGCAATATTGCGTCGCTCAATGATACAACGAGCGGTGGCCATCTTTCCGGCAATGCCAACAATGCCAATACCCTGGCATTGTTGAGTGGATTATCGTCGAAGTTGTATGGCTTGACTGAAGGTAAGATTTCCGAAGGTCTCAGTTCGATTGCGACGAGAATCAAGAACTTCATTCCTGAGAAGAAGCAGTTGCCCGTGACAACCGTGGTTGAGGCGATCATGGACCCCGTCAATGCTTCTAGCACTTCGGTGCAGTTGACGGACGATTACTTGTTCTTGGACCCCAAATCGCGTGGTGGCCGGTCCAAGCCACCGAGAAGACAAACGTACGAGGAATCGTTGGTGTTCGTCGTGGGTGGAGGCAATTACTTGGAGTACCAGAACTTGCAGGAATGGGCAGGTGACTCCAAGCGTGTGATTTATGGGAGCACCGATATTCTTTCAGCTAAGGACTTCTTGGACGAGTGTAGCGAGTTGGGACGTTAAAAAAAAAGAGCAGAGGCTATACACATTTTCTTTTTCCTTTTTCTTTATTGATCTAGAATATACAATACAAAACACACTAGAGGAAGCTGGAGTTGCCTTCCAATACCTTGATGGAGCGACGGGAGTCCAAGAACAAGAGTTCGCACTCCTCGATGTCCTGGACAGTGATATCGTTACGGTTGGCAGTCTTGCTCAACACGCCCGCTGGAGTCAATAACTGAAGAGCGTAACGTAACGAGACACGCGTGCCGTGAACAGCCAATTTCTCGAGGGCGTCTGGCTGGACAGCAACGCCCTCCAAGCTGGCTCTCTTGGCGATGATTGTCTTGATTTCTTCCTGGTTGTAAGGAAGAGTTCTGACAATCAATAAACGGTCCACCAAGTCTGGAGGACAGCCGTGAGGAGCCTTGGCATCGTCATCCGAGCCTCTGATGGTCGTCAAGCCTCGATTGGAGGCCAACACCACGATGGGCGCGATATTCGACTCCAAGGCACGGTTCAAGTACGTGAAAATCTCCACGTCCAACATGTTGACTTCGTCGATGAAAAGAACACCCGGAATCAACTCAGCGACGCCCTGGTCGATGTACTTCGACACGACCTTGTTGACTTCTGACCGCAACTTGTCGGTGATTTCTGTTTTGCGTGGCTTCAACAACTGGCCCATCATCGACAAGACGTCCTGGCCGCCCTGTGGACGGGCGTTGGCGACGTCCAAGTCGTGCAACGTGACGTCCTGAACAATCTCCTTCTTCTTGTGGACCTCTCCCTTGGGCAACGGAACGTATTCCTCGGCTTCCAAGTCGAACTCGGTAGCGTACGCATCGGATCTGCCGACCCGCTTGACAGCCCCGGTATTGGCCTCGATATAAATAACGTCACCCAACGTAACACGTTCTTTCTGGATACTTTCGTAGATGGACGGATCGAGACGTAAGTTCTTTGTTCCCTTGGCCGTCTTTAAGCCAACAATGACATGGCTAATCGTCTTGCCGTATCCTCCCAATGGATTCTCGGCCTCTTCTGGCGTGAGTTCAATCACCTCACCTTCGTAAACCTCCTTGGTTTCCTTTATTCTGAGCCCAATCGCCCGTCTGAAGTTCTCCATCAACGCCGATGTCTTCTTGACCTCAGCCAGAAACAACTCCAGCCCAACAATCGGACAGAAGGGAACCTTGGGACCCAATTCCTGCGAGATGGCCAACGCCAATGCCGTCTTACCCGTGCCGGGAGCACCAGCCAACAAAATCGCTTTGCCTGACATCTTCTTCAGCTTGATGAGGTCAACTATGATACCACACGCCTCACGGGCATCGGCCTGGCCCACAAAACCGCCTTCAACCCGCTTGGCCACGCCGTGCTCGTCAAGACCCAACCCTTTGATGTGCGTATGGGCCGCTGTCCGACTCTCTCTCGCCGCTGTTTCTTTGACTTCGTTGATTTGAACCATGTTGTGTTGGTACTTTTTTTCCTGAAAAATTCACTACGGAAAAATTGTACTTGTATTTTATTGTTTATTGTTGTATTTTATGGTAAATCATTCCTCATCCTCGTACTCTTCGTCCTTGGGCTCCTTCGGCTCCTGGCTCTCGCTCCACTGCGTTACGTCGTCTATATAACTTAAGATCGTTGCCACCGAGTCGCTCTCCTTGCGGCTGTCCAAGGGCAAAAACTGCACCATGCCAAAATCATCCACCAAGTTGGCAATCAACTTGTTTAACTTGCTGAACTTGGGGTTGTACGACTCGTCCTCCTTGCTCAACAACAACGGGTCGGGATTCAAGAACTTCTTCAACTGCTTGCGACTATACTCGTCCTTGATCAAGTCTATCTTGGACAAAATGTTGATGTGTGGAAGCTCCAACAAGATCATCGCCGACATGGCACTCAATGCCCCGGAAAAGAACTTGGACGTATCGACTATAAACGGCGCTTCAAGCAAGTATGTGGCACAGAGGTTGAAGTTGAGCTGCTGTTGCAAGTGCTTGACAATCGTAGGCAACACAGGCACATGTGTATACAACTCAATCTGGCCCGGACAGTCAAAAATCAAGTACTCGTCATTGTAGTCGCCAATCTCCTCGTCCAACCAGTCCAAGTTGTTCAACAAAAACTCAAAACAGTAGATCAAGCCCCCGTTGGGGCCCAAATCCATCTCTTCCATCACGTCCTGGAGCGAAATGAGGTCCCGTATATCAATAGTAAACTCGTACTCCGTCGCCTCTGCGGCAGGATCCAAGTTCACGATGTGCGCCCGACGCCCGATCGACTGCATGTGCGAAATGATGCCGTTGCAGAACGTCGACTTGCCGACCCCAGCAGGTCCTAGCGCCAAGACTCCGACTCTAGACATGTTGTTCTGTGTGCCAGGAAAGTCACCTGAACGAGCAGAGCCACCGCTTTTTTTAGCAGAGGTTCCAGAAAAAAAGTCTCCTAATGTCGCTGTTTTCCACCGTTTTTTTTGTTTGCTTTCTTCTACTTGTTTCCGCGACACCAACAGTTATCATAGTCGTTTTCAATCTGGAGCATGACATCGATATCGAGCAGCGCAAAGAGTTGCTCGCACTGCGTACGGATATAACTGGTGTTTTCGCCACGGTAAACTTGTATGTGTATGTAGCCATTGAGGGCGTTGGAGGTTGGCCAGAACCGTGGCGTCGTAAATGACTTGACTCCCTTTACAGTCGTGATCTCATTCAAGACTTGACGAACCTTACGTTCGTGGTCGCCGCTGAGTCGCAACAAGAGCGTCGAGGCTGATGACCGAATAAGTGGCAACGCCGATAAAAAGATCAAGACCGCAATAATCATCGATGCCACCGGGTCAAACCCGTCCCAGTGGAAGAACTTGGTAAGAACGGTCGAGATAACAACACCAACCGAGCCCAACGTATCGGCGAGAATATGGAGGAATATCCCACGCATGTTATCGTTCATATCTTCTCCTCCTCCTTGTTTTTCTTCAGCTCCGTGGCTGTGGCTGTGGCCATGGCTATGGCTGTGTTCGTGACTGTGACTATGTCCATGGCTATGACTATGTCCATGGCTATGGCCATGATCATGGCCGTGGTTAAAGGCAAAAATCCCAACCAAATTCACCAACAACCCCAAGATGGAAACAATAATTAACTCGTTGGTCTTTTGCAACACAATCGGGTTCCATAACCGTGACATGGCTTCAAATATAATCGAGCCACTGATCCCCACCAACAACGTACCGTTCGTGAACCCGGCCAAGATCTCAAAATTCTTGAGACCAAACGGAAACTTACCGTTGGGGTCGATCTCGTTTTTGGATAACGTACCGGCAACAAGCCCAAGGGCCAACGATGTACAGTCGAGAGCCATATGGAGCGAGTCTGAAAGAAGGCCCAAAGATTTCGACCGGAACGAGTAAAGAAGCTGAATAAACATGAATGTTGTATTGAGCAAGAGGAAGTTGAAGATGGCTCGCGTATCGGAATGGCTCAAGACTTCACGAAGGATGGACGAAGGTCCCGCACGGGGTGTTGGGCCAGTTGTTAGCTCAAACTTGATATCGTAGCTGGGATCAGGCTGGATAATAAAGGGGAGCAAGACATTGATGAGTGAAACGAGGCCAATGGGTTTAGAGAGAACCACGTACTCCAATACAGTTGCAATTAGGGCCAAAAGTACCATAGGAATGCGAGACGTCTTGAGGTCGGCCTGATGAAGCGAGACAAGAAAGACCAACAGCGAGGCGATATTTACGCCGACAAGACTGATGCTGCGTGTCGATATGTTGGTGCAGATACCCAAGAAACCCAAGACCGTGGATGCCGCTACCAAAGGTAAGTGGATCGAGGCCAAAGTCGACGAGATGGACGATAGAACCATGCGTTTGAACAAGATCTTGAAAGCCACAAACAAGACTGCGTAACCCAATACCACTTCCAAAGGTGATGGTGCTAGCAAGGCGTCGAGACCAAACACAAGCACGGTGTAGATGTTGTACTGGCTCAAGAAGAAGCCCAACAAAAGCACGGCGATTCTGCTCGCAGGCAACCATTTTGTAGCCGAAAAGATGAGAGCGATGGCCACAAGCAACCAGGCGGTGACTGTCGGCGATTTGGCGGCCATATCGTGTGATTCGGTCGGGATGATTTTGTAGTGGACAAATGCCGTCAATACCAACAAAAAGAGCGACGCCAACAACACCAGAATTCCTGCTTCAAACACATAGCTCGGATACTCGGCAAGACGACATGACATGAGCATGATGGGAAGTGCCACAAGAACCGGAAGGGTGCCGACAAGCTTGTTCCAGCGCACAGGCACAGGCCCCGGTCGCAGCAGCGTGGCCAGACACAGCGTGCTCAGATGCTGAGATGACAACAGGCGTAGTGGGTTGAACGGACTCGCAATAGTGCTGCTACCAAGATCTGTGGACATAGTACTGGACAGCAATTTGGTGAGTGGCAGACAAGTCGTGAATCGCTTTATATATAAACAAAAGTTGTGCACACGCGCACTAAAAAGAGACGTCAGATGCAGAGCGGCCTGCTTTTTTTTTCTGCACCCTTGTCGTCTTGGGAAAGGCCCTTTTATTTGCAATTATAATTACATTCTATATCTTCTATTGAACTACAAACTCTTCCACATCAAATCTGTTGGGCGAGATTCCCATCTTGCCAATGTAGTCGTCGGCGTCGCGTCTCATCTTATCTGCCGTGGCGTTGCTCCAGTTGAATTCCTGCTTCATGATCTCAACCACACCGTCAATAGCACTGGATGCTTCCCTGGCGTTGAGGAACGCCAATCTCGTTCTTCTGGCAAGGAAATCAATTGGGGTTCTGATGTACTCGTACTTGAGCGAGTACTTCAACTCGGCAATGGTGAATGGCTCGTCAAATGACTGGTACAGCAACTGGTTCTCGAGCGAGGCAGACGAATCGCTGGCCTCATATTTCTTGCTGGCAGCCAAGGTGATAGGCAACTTGTTGTAATCGGACTGCTGGTACAAGTCTAAGATCAACGAGGATCTCGAACCATAGTTGTGCGACAAGTGCTTGGCCAACTTCAATGGGATTCTGTACTCGTGAATCAATCTGGCAGAGTAGTTCTTGGAGTAGTCGGTACCACCAACTAAAACAATCTTGTTGGTCTGGCACTCACGGATTGGCTTGTCAAAATCAAAGGTTTCAAGCACAGTATCCACAGTTTCTTCCGCCATTTCACGGTAAGTGGTCCACTTACCACCAGAAATAGTAATCAAGTTGGATGGAGACTTGGTAATCAAATGGGAACGAACAAGACCTTGAGTACTACCAGGAGCAGCGTCCTTACCCTTTGGCAACTTGGATGGATCACGAACTAATGGTCTGATACCAGACCAGGCCGAAAGAACATCTTCTCTTTGAACAGGGAAAAGAATGTACTTTTGCAATTCCTTCAAGATATCTTGGATTTCTTCTTCAGAGGGGACAGGGTTTTCTGGAACAGACTTGATAGGAGTATCGGTTGTACCAGCAAGCACCTTACCTTGCCATGGCAAAAAGAACATCACACGGCCATCCGAGGTCGAAGGATCAAGTAAACCCAAGTCTCTAGGACAGTAGTATTCTGGCAAAACAACGTGGACACCGGAGGAAGGAACAACCATTCTTGGAGCTTGAGGGGTGGCTGGAGGCAAACCTTGAGGGTCTTCATCCATTTCCAAAATCCTGTCAGCAAAAGGACCAGTAGCATTGACAACAGAGGTAGCCTTAATGTCAAACACCTCGCCGGTTTCCAAGTCCTTAGCCTTGACACCAGTGATCTTGCCCTGTTCGTTCTTGACAAGCTGTTCGACATTGAAGTAGTTGAGGACGGTAGCACCTTCTTCGATCGCGGTGATGGCCAACGTGGCGTTCATTCTGGCGTCGTTAAAGGTACCGTCGTGGTAGACACAGGCAGCCTTCAAGTTGGAGTCGTCCATCATTGGAGCCATGGCAGCGGTCATCTCGCGGCTAAAGATGGTGGAGCTACGAAGGTTCTGGTGGCCAGCAAACCAATCGTACATCTTGCACCCAACAAAAAAGTAAGGAACCTGCCACCACTTGTAGACTGGGATCATGATGGGCAAAACCGAGCACAAGTGAGGAGCAGTTCTCAACATGTTACCACGTTCATTCAAGGCTTCAATGACTAAGTCCAACTGGTCCTTTGAGAGCTGGAAAATAGCCTTTTCCAAGTAACGGACCCCACCGTGGGCCATCTTGGTCGACTTGGACGACGTGCCGGCAGCAAAGTCGGTCTTTTCCAAAAGACACACATTGAGGCCACGTGTGGCGGCATCCACGGCGGTTCCTGTGCCTGTAGCACCGCCCCCGATGATCAACATGTCGAACTTTGGTGTGGATTTCAAGTTGTTGACCAATTCTTCTCTGGTAGGTGGAGGTTTGGCGGTCGATTTGGTCAACGGCTTGTAGGAGTTTTTCAAGTCAGACTGGACTGGAGGCCGAATGAAGTCGAGGTACACCACGGTCCCACCGACAGCACCGGCGGTAGCCAATAGCGACTTCCCCAAGGTAGATTTAAGAAAACGAGACATGCCTTTTTTTGACTTTCAGAAACACAGGCGGGTCTCGGGAAAAACTTATATAAAATGTACAGCCAGGTGCTGCCCGGTTTTGTATATAACCGGCATAATTTTGGCGGAGAACCGGACCATCCTGAAATTGGTGCAGATGCGCGTAACCAGGGCCCCAAAAGGTTTTGGCCCATGGGCAGGGCGTGCGCCCTTTGGGTGTGTGTGGGCCCAGCGTGACTCATATTGTCCGCGTGCACTTGCCTCCAGCAGCGTCACACATTCTATGGCCACTCGCTACACATTAATCTGTCGCGACATGCCACTCTTGGACTGGTGGGGCTGGAAACATCACTTACCGTTGAAACCTCGGTTGACATGATCGGACCCCTTCGGTTGTGTAATTGAGTCTGAGGCTTATGTAAGGGCCGTTTTAGTGTGTCACGGTTAATTAGCCGCCCAGAATAATTGACATTTTTTTTCGGTAAGGCGGGGAAAGAAGAGGGGTTCAAAGACGAAACTAAAAAAGAAAATAGTCACACCTTTATTATGTAATAAATTACATAATAACTTACATAACTATTTGTCGGTGTCCGATTAAATATCTAAGCTCACGTGCTGCGATTGCCACTAAAAATACACCTGAACCATGGAGTCGGCAACCCAATTGGACGAATTCAAGCTCATTGTGGGCATTGAAACGTCGGAGAACGACTCCAAGATCACCCAGCTTTTGGAGATCCACAACAATAACCTTAATAATGCCATAAGTGTCTATTTTGACTCGCAGTTCGACACGTTGGGCGATACGGCTCCCACCCCAAGCCCACCGACAAACAATGTACCCGAGACCATTGATACTCGTCAGATAACTAATCTACATCAACAGATGTTCTTGGACGAGTTTATCCCGCGTCTCCCCAAGGCACCCAAGATCACCAACGCGTGGCACCTCGAGGTAGGACTCCATCGCTCGGTTGTCGACCAGGTCCCTGAACACGCCAAAGAGCGTACAACTTTATGGATCTTGTTGTTGATCCTTCCACAGCGGTTGTTTCAGCTCATTTTCTCGGCGCTCCGGTACATTCTTGGCTTGAATTTGGTTACAGCCAGCCTGGCCAACTTCCCCAAGAAGTTTGATTACTCACGCCTAGACACACCACTTGATCCGGTGGTCCTGGAGAAGCACACGGAGGAGTTTCGTACTGCGACGTCAGGGTTCAATGACCGCCACGAACAAGCAAAGACGGAACACAGCTGGTTGTTGGTGATTTTCATCAACGACGACGATGCCAGCCGCGAGTTCTTGGACGCATTGCTCCGAAACCCAAAGTTTGGCCAGTTGTTTCATAAAGAGACCGGGATTCACAAGGACACAGTATTGTACATCAACAACGCCGAGCGTGATCCCGAGGCTCACGAGGTTGGCCGGGCGTACGGAGCCAGACGGTTACCGTACGTGCTGTTGATCGGAAACGTGTCGCCCAACCCACAACGCATGCTCAACTCGATGTCGGTGGTTTACTGCTCCAACATCAATGCCCGCCCCGAACAGACTGAGTTGGTCACCAACAGATTGCTCTCCCACTTGGCAAAAGCATTGGACAGGTTCAGCCCGCAGCTCGTTACGTATAAATTGGACCAACAAGAAGTCGAGCTTGCGCGTCGCATCAAACAGCAGCAGGATGATGCGTACCAGGACTCACTTTTACGTGACCAGATCAAAAAGACCCAGAAGAACGAGAAACTTAATAAAACCCATTTCTTGTTGAAGATGCTCCAGTCAGACTACACTTCAACGATAACTGCTCCTGACTCCAAGCTCCGGCTTGCCATCAAACTTCCCAACGGGGTTCGTCTTGTTGATAAATTTGTGCCGACCATCACCGTCAACGATGTGTACATGTTCATTGAATTAAAGTTGTACTGGGCCAAATTGGCGGAGGAGCACGGTGAACAAGACTTGGAGACCAAATTGCCGCAGTTGATTGACGAGGTTGGTCTTTCTCCCAACATGGTAATACCCATAGACGTGGCATCGTACTTCTCGCGGTACGGGTGCAATTTCGAGCTTGTTCAGCCATTCCCTAAACGGGTAGTGGAATGTGACGCAAGAGACGTCGCAGAAGTGGAAGAACTACGTAGTGGTGCCAACCTCTTGGTGGAATGGGTCGAGGAGGAAGACAATTAATAAGACATTTTAATGTAAAGAGCTTTTCTTTAGCAACTATTAAAAGAACAAAAAAAAAAATTTTGATAGTGCAACCACCTGCATATAATTAATATACAATATGCCTCGTCGTAAAAAAAAAAAGGTGACTCCGCACAGAGACAGCAAAGCCACGACATACATTTTTTTAGCAATGAGCAGTCGTCAGTCACGAATGGAAGCCGAGAAGCTTCAGATAATCCAGAAATCCATGAGTCGTAGTCGTTCAGTGTCGCCATCGCGGTCAGGCAACACGTCACGCTCGCCGTCGACGTCCAACGATGACTTCAACAAGGACTTGAAGTGGTCCATAACCAACCACGACCCCAGCGAGCGGATCAAGAACGTCAATGAAGATGAAGACGATCCCGATGCCTTATGGGAAAACGAAGTTTCAGAAGAAGAACATATCAGTGACGACGATGCCAACGAGAAGTTCCAGTACGACGACACCGGGAACATCTTGCCCAACTATGCCTGTCACGACGAAAAGATCAATGAGATTTCGTCTATTTTGGAGAACTCCAACTTGAACGATAACGTCACCATCAAGAAACTCGAAGAATTGACCGCCAACGAGCGGGCTTTTGCCAATGCCAAGAACGTCGGGACCCTGATCGATGCCGGCGCCTTGAACAAATTGGCTACCGACAAACACAAACTTACAGGCACTGATAACTTGGACTTGAACAAGCTGGACCAGGATGCGCTTGATCGTAAACAGAAGTTGGAAAACTACCAGGCGTATCGCAAAAAGATTATTCACCAGGAAAACAGCCAGACAAAGGAACACTTTGTGCACCAGGCGGGCGAGCCTCTGCCTGAAGCTGAGGAAGAAAAGGACTTTTTGGTTCCGTACACGTCAGAGGTCGAAGATAAGTTGGACAGTGAGTTTGCATCGGCCCTTAACGAGACCATCAAGGAAGGCGAGGTCGATTCGAATAAGGCACAGTCGCGGGTGATCCAGACCATCACCAGAGGCAATTTCTTCCAGCTTATAAACCCCAAGGTCAAACCCAAGATGTTCCTTGTCTGTATGGACTTTTCTCCCGAATCGATCTTTGCTCTCGAATGGTGTTTGGGGACGGTGCTCGTGGACGGACTGGTGCTTTTCATCATCTATGTCATTGAAGAAAACGACCAGAACCACCATCTCAAGGGTAACACCAGTAACGAATCGACAAGAGAAACGTACCGTCTCAACATGTTGAACAAAGCCAAGCAACAGGTCCTCAACTTGTTGAAATTGACCAAACTCCAGATCCACATTGTCATTGAAATCATCCACCATCCAATTCCACGTCACTTGATCTTGGAAATCATCGACAACTTGCAGCCAACGTTGGTCGTGGTTGGCTCCAAGGGACAGTCGGCCATAAAGGGCGTGTTGTTGGGCTCGTTGTCTAACTACTTGGTGACAAAATCGTCCGTCCCGGTGATGGTGGTGAGGGAAAAGTTGAAGAAAATCAACCGCTTCAAGAGTGGATCCAGTGTCTTTTCGAACAACATCAAGCCATTGACGTTGAGCGAAGCCAGAATCGATTAAATGCCCGGTGCTTATTTGAATCTAGCTCATTTATTTTATTATCGAGTTGTACTCTTTTCTTGTCCATCCATTTCCATTAAACCTTTATTTCCGTACCCATTTACTTAAACATATATCTCCACAAACCCTTTGGCAGTAAACTTCTTAGAGCACCCTTCAGCGGGACACTTTGTTGGTGCGTAGACCTGTGGGTTTGTAATAGTGAGTCCCGACGGGGTCGTTTTGGTGCGTCGCGGCCGGTTGGCGATATGCATCACGCACCGTCCACAGTACGTATGGCCGCATTTGGCGGCAAAAACACGGCTTGAAAGTAGTCGGAGACTGTCGGTGCATGTATTGATGCAAAACCACGGCGCCTGGACGCGGTACTCCTTGGCATACTCTTCCAACCGGGCATCGTAGTGCGGATCAGGTTTGAAATCGTCCGGGATCCCTTCGCCCAATATGACGCCGCAGAGCTCGCAGCATACCGATGTATTGCTGCTGAGACTGTTTGTATACCCCTTAGATTCCGTAAGGGCCACTTGTTGTTTTTCTGCAAGCTGTTTTCGTATGAATATCTGTTGTTGTTGTAGGCGATTGTCCAAGGTTCGTTCCTGGTCACGTTCGATCTGTTCCATAATCGAGTTTTCAATCATGTCGCGGTTGGCATCAGTGGGTTGGGCTGCTCGTGGATGGTGTTGATGGAGTCGTTCGTGGAAATCGTGGCGGGCCATAGGCACAAACTCCCATCGGTTGCGCCGTGAGCGTCGTACCGTGCCGATAGGCCCAAACGGTGTGGTGAGCTGCTGTATGGCGTGCTGGAAACGGACAAAAGAAGGCACAGACGGCACGGACGGCGGCCGCTGGCGAATAATGGGACGTTCATAGACGATCTGGACGTCATCGTGGTCGTGGTTGGTGCGTCGTACCTGGTGCTCAGCCAGGCCGGGAGTCGACTCGTTGGATCCTGTGATCTCAACCTCGTCTTCGTCTTCAACAGTAATCACCGGATGTCGCACTCCGGTGACTTCAACTTCATCGTCGCTCTCGACTTCAATCACTGAATGTTCGGCTTCCGCAGGCGTCTGGCTGGTGGCGGCGGCTGTCAGCACCCGATCTTGTGGATACTCCTTCACAGACCCTATATCCGACAGTACCCTACTCATCGTTTCTCCAGCGTTCGTCAGCGTTGTCAAAGTACTAAGGGTAGGTCGTGTTGGCGCTTGCTATAGGTAATTGGTTAACCTAATTGGGATGCAAGTATGTGCACTCCGATATGTAAAAAAGAAAAGTAGACACAAAAAAACAACAACGAAAAGTAAAAAAAAAAAAAAATTCACGTTTCCTAATTATATTGTACTATTCTTATGATATCATATTATACATGCTACTTCTTCAAGCCACTTCTGATGTAACGACCGACAACAATACAGTGATCTCTTTCGTAAGGTTCCAAGGTCAATTGTTCCAAAGGCTTGATTCTTTCTTCTCTCAACTTTTGGACTTCTCTGGCAAAGACAGTTTCAGCATCAACAGTCGAGTCAATACAGTTGGCCTTGATGGAAATGACAACAGTACCTTGGTCCTTCAAGAACAAGTGCGAGTTCAATGCAATAATACGGGCTTGATCTGGCTGGGCAACATCGGCAAACACAGCATCAACCATGCCGACCAACATACGGTACTTTTGTGGATGACGAGCATCGTCAATAATAGGAATGACATTAGGTCTCTTCTTGGCCATACCAATCAATTCTCTACCTGGTCTGTGCGAGAATTCAACGGCATAGACTAAACCTTCTGGGCCAACGACATCGGCAACGTGCGAAACAGAAGTACCGGAAGCAGCACCCAAGTACAACACCTTCTTGCCAGGAGCAATACCCAATTCATCAATACCACCCATGATACCAGCAGCCAACTTGGATCTGAAAGGATTCCAGACACGGTACTCGATCTTGGTTGGAGCAGCACCTTCTTCCTTGGCTGGCTCTTCAACAGAGATTCTCTTTTCACCGTAGACAGATTCACCAGGAGCAGTGTTTCTGGTGACCAATAAATCTTCCTTACCTCTGGCAATGAAAACACCTGCATGTCTGTGTGGTTCAATAACAACCTTGGCACCACCACGAGCACCGCCTCTGGCACCACCACGGCCACCACGAGCACCACCACGGGCACCACCTCTGGCACCACCACGGGCACCGCCACGGCCACCACCGAAACCACCACGGGCACCACCACGACCACCGCCGAAACCACCACGGGCACCGCCACGGCCACCACGGGCACCACCAAAACCACCACGGGCACCACCACGGGCACCACCTCTACCTCTTGGAGCGAAGGACATTGTATCTAAGTTATCTGTTTAATTAGTTTACCTAAAGATAGATGATATTTCTATAGGAAAATTTTTCAAAAATCTATCGATGGAACTTGAAGGTGACGGTCGGGTAACACGTGCTTATGTCAGGATTTTGATATTTTGTTAGTGTGCTTAGTCAGACTTGCATATGGCTATATTCCCCTTATCATTGACCATTAATCCTTCTAGAATAAAAATGGGACCTTGAATGCTTCCAGTAAAGAGGTGGTATATGGACATAGACTCACAGAGTATAGTCCGATTTTTCGGAGTCAAAATACTTTACTAATTCAAAAGAAAAGCCAAAGATAGTGCAAAATAAGATATAATTGTAGCTAACATCTCAACTTAATACCTGAAGAAATCAAAATTCAATAATTTTTTTAAGATAAGTTTATGAATAGGATACACATGTATGCTACTAACAAGTCTTAAATGCTACAGGTCATTATTAATTCAGATACGTGTAGTTGTAGTTGGATTCCCCAGATTCTTGACGATGCCCATCATGCGGCTCACGCACGTGACTGATAACATATTTTATACACAGAAACAACAGGAACAGGAACGACTTGTAACTATTGACCCGTCTCTATCCGAGAAAAGGGCATAATCAATGATAACCAATATAATTGCAGCCCTTTTCAAGGAAATCTGTTCTTTTTGTTTTGGAGTTATTGCATTATTGTAACGGAACAGAAAGGTACTGTTCCCTTGAAGATCCGGAAATTAGAAGGGATAATCTTGTTGAGTCTATAAAATCTGAATTTGATTAACATAAATCACTGCATGGTCTCGTAAAAAAACTTGCTTTAGACTTTCTCGTCAACAGGACCGTTGTACAGGTGTAGCAGGGGTTGCTACATAAGCCTTTCACCCACACGGCGTTCCGAGCCTGCACACAAACACATGCGGGAGATGATAACTACCAGAGTGGAAACGGAGGCGTACACAATACAACGATGACCAACATTGTGGTATTGGTGGCAGGCACTTTGATTGCAGGAGCCGCAAACTCGCTTTTTACCAAATATCAGGATAACCAATGTGTTCGTCATTGCAACAGTGCCGATGTTTCAAAGCATCAGAACTTTAACCAGCCTGCCATCCAGACGATGCAGATGTTTATTGGAGAATTGGGCATCATTTTGGTTTACTGGTACGTTTTCAAGTCGAGGTGGGCCAAGACAGATTACACGGCCATTGGAGACCATGCAGAACGCAGCCGTGACGATAAGCTTTTCTATTTCCCCTGGAGATTGGCTATTGGTGCCGTGTGTGACTTGTGTGCCACAACATTATTGAATGTTGGATTGATTTATACTCCCGTATCGATTTACCAAATGACAAGGGGGTCGGTAGTGTTGTTTGTAGCGTTGATGTCGGTGATTTTCTTGAAGAAACGGGTCACGAAGTTGGAATGGATCGCATTGTTGTTTGTTACTTGTGGTGTCGCCGTTGTCGGCTTGAGTGGATCCCAGAGTGCTGAATCGAGCGCAGAAAGTGCCGAGGCAACGGCATTGGTCTGGTTCGGTATTTCTCTTATTGTTGTTGCTGCATTGCTCCAAGCAATCCAGTTTGTTTATGAGGAACACGTCTTGGCGAGACAATCGATGGTGCCGATGAAAATGGTGTATTGCGAAGGCTTCTACGGCGTGGCCATTCTTACTGTTGCGATGATTGTTCTTAATTTCATCGTTGGGGCACTTCAGCCAGGACCTGAGTTCAAGAACTCGCCGTTCAATATCGTTGAAAGCTTGTCGCAGACCTTTGGGTCTAAACAAGTCTTGCTCTCGTCTTTACTTATCATGGTTTCCATCTCTGCCTTCAACTACTGTGGACTCTCCATCACACACCGGATCTCAGCCACCGCCAGATCTACTGTCGATACATGCCGTACGCTAATTGTCTGGATCTTGGCCATAGTTATGGGATGGGAGTCGTTCCATCTCCTTCAATTCTTTGGGTTCGGGCTATTGGTGTTTGGAACCTTGTGCTTCAATGGTGCGTTGAAACCAGAAACATGGCTGTGGGTTCCTGGTTGGTTGAAGGAGAACACGGTACACGAAGAACGCTTGAACGAGAGTGTAGAAGACCATGGCCACTACGATTATTAGAGAGAAGAGAAAGAAAAAAATACACCTTTCTTATCGGGAAAGATAAAATCAGAACAGGAACTAAACGTAGTGCATGTACCAAAATATCGAAACTTCAAGAAACGAGTCTCCAGCGAGTTTGCCACTAACAACCACCACCAAATGGTAAGTTTTGAATTGCACGCCACTCACTCCGTTTTGTACTAACACATCTAGTCGTTGAGAATTGTACCTGAGAACAAGCAGGCCTCGACAATCAGTTCGACATCGCATGGAGAAGCGGCGCCACATGCGCCCGGGCTTCAAGATATTCTTAGAACGCAAGAAGGTCCGTTGAACTTGGCGTCGAAGATAAATAACCGTCATCCATTGGAAGGAAGAATATCGAACTGGGAGCAGACGCAGCAGGACACGAGATTGGAGATATACAGACGTGTTTTTGGTGCGGGCGAGCCGATCAAGAGAACGATGGAGTTGGAGCTTGTCCAGGCGACCGACTTCAAGCCCAGTGTGTTGGGAGGGTCCGATAGCATGCACAGAGATATTTTGTTGAACAAGGATACGACTGTGGACTGGGAAGATGTTTACAAGGGCGGTTTCGAGAGCGGAAACCAGGTCCAGGATTTCCACACGGAGATGGAAAAGAAGGTCTTTAACTAGATACTGATGAATACGACACGACACCGCGTTTTTTATTGAAGTAGTAGCGTAGAGCTTGGTGCGGCTGCAAAAAGAAAAGTAAAGAACCCGCTCTTTACAGCCCCAAATCTGGAATTGATGCTGTTCACTGCTGCCATCACGCACAAACAGACGCTGCTCACACCAGTCACTGTAAAATAGCCACTGGTTCCATTTGTGTTTTGTCTCTTTTGTTTGCACCTGGCGCTCTCGCATCTGTCGAACAAAAAAAATTTTACCTACTTCCGCCAAAAGTCCTCATATCTAACAGCCACAAGCTCCTTGTTCTACACCCAATAGGAATTGAACCTTGAGAATTGATCATACTTCTAGCGCCTCTTTTGAACCGAATCAAAATCCACCAAAACAAAAACAGACTCTTTCTTTTCTGCCAGAAATGTACCCTAGATCTCGCAAGCAGCCAGAAGACGGCTCCTCCATGGATGAACCCAGCTCTGCTTCCTATAGCCACCACATCCCAACCATTCCTGCCAACAAGGACGGTAAGCGATACAGCTTGAATGAGGTTTTCCAGGTCTGGGACGACAACAAGGACGAGATCCTCAACACCCATCTTGACATTCCCGTGGGCCAAAACGAAAACTACAAGTTATCTAAGCCGGCTCTCATCCACCACTTGGAACTACAAGAACACGTACCTCGTTTGGGAACTGAATCACAAGCCGCTGCCACAAACGGTTCGTCAATCTCCCATTCATTGAATAATCTATCGTTCTCTGAGTCATTGCCTACAGAAACCGCTGCCGAAGCAACAACAGCAGCAGCAGGGGTTTCTGTACCTTCTGGCATGGCACCCCCACCCGGGTTTTCTGCTCCTCAGGATAAACCACTGGCACTCCAGCTTCTTGCACCCAGTCAGATCGAATGGTTCTATATTGATCCGCTGGGAAACGAACAGGGCCCGTTCAATGGTGACTTGATGCAAGAATGGCTCACTGGAGGCTACTTGAACCTTGAACTACGTATCAGACGCAAGGAGGAGCTTACGTTCAAGCCCTTGAAGGAACTCTGTGAAAGCGTCCAAAACTTTATTCAGCCGTTCAAGGTTCCGCTTCCTGCCATCACTCAGGAAACACAACCTCTACATGGTGGCCAGTTTCTGTTGTTTGGCCAGCCTCCGTTGCAACACAACCAGCAGCACCTCCAGCAGCCCCAGCCTCTGGTGCAACAACACCACCATCACCAACAGCAACAACAACAACTGTTCCCGTTCTTGTCAAACAGCCAGGTGAACTTGGGTGCGGCGAACATGAGATTGAACTCGTCGTTGAACACCCAAACCAACCTCTTTGGCGGTGATTTCATGTCAACAGACCCGTTCGGAACAGCGCTGACGTTAGCTCCACTGACAGCCGGCAACTTGGGGGCCAGTCAGTTTGGAATTGACCCCATCAACCATAACCTTGCATTTAGCAATTCTTACGGCATCCACAACACAATGCCGTCATTATTGCAACAACAAATCCAGAACCAGGCCCCTCAAAAGCCTTTATCCAGAACCAATAGTGGATGGAGTGCCTTGGAAACATCAAACAGCTTAATGGGTACGTCTGCTCCCAGTACCCCTGGAGCTGTGAACTCGGTTCTCAGCTCACAGATCTCGCAACCAACACCAATTTCGCCTTGGATCACTGGCGTGCAATCACAGTCACGGGTAAACTCGCCATTTATGCCAGCTTCTACACTTAGCAACGAAGTTGTCAACGATACTCACCACCACGTCGAACAACACAGCGACCATGTTTTAGATGGCATCCACACTTCAGTTGTTGATATTTTGAACGAAGGTGAGGATGAAGGGTTTAAAGACATTGGTTTAGAGCCTGTTGCTGCTCCTATTACACAGAAAGTACCAGCTGAGTCTATTATTGAAGCGGTACCAGAACCAGTACCAGAACCAGTTGCCCCAATGCCAAAGGCAGAGCCAGTTGCACCAGTTGAAGTAGTTACTGAACCAGAACATATTGCTGAACCACGTACAGAAGTACCACAAGTTGAATCAACCAAAGTTGAACCAACCGAAGTTGAACCAGAGAAGGCTGAAGAAGCAGAGGAAATTTTGACCGAGAAAGCCCAACCAGATCTTGCACCATGGGCTGCCCATCAAGAAGTTGCTCAACCAGCATTGACTTTGAAGGAGATCCAAGCTATCGAAGCTCAAAAGTTGGAAGAGAAGCAAAGACAAATGAAGATGGAAGCAGCTGCAGCTGCTAGAAACTGGACTGTTACCGAAGAAAAGGCAGATCGCCCTGCTCTTCCATCCACATCCAGTTGGGTTACCAGCAGTAAGCCTATCACTACTCAAAAGACGTTGGCCGAAATCCAGAAGGAAGAAGCTATAGCTGCTGCTGCTGCCAAGGCGAAGGCTGCTAAGACAGGTTCACTTTCTTCCTCCATCAGTGTTCCAAAGAATAGCTCACTTGCATCCACGTTGGCCAGTACAGTTTCTAGAGATGATGGTGAATGGACCACCATTTCGAACAAGAAGCCTGCCGTCAAGAAGGTCCAGACATCGATTACCAACGTCGCAAGCTCGGCCAAGGCGTCACCACAGTTGTTGAGAGCAGTTTCTGCTGCCAGAACGACCACTGCTGGTGTGAATACTATTGCATTAAAGGAAGAGTTTTTGATTTGGGCCAGATCGGCCATGACAAACTTGTATCCGTCGGTTTCCAAAGACGACTTGTTGGATATTTTCATCACGCTTCCTACCAACAGCAGCGACTCGTTACAGTTGATTTCAGAAACTATCTACAGTTCATCGGCTACGATGGACGGCAGAAGATTTGCCCAGGAGTTCTTGAAGAGAAGACAGAAGGTTGACCAGCAAGTTGGCAAGAGTGACGACGTTTCGTGGTCGTCTGCCATCATTTCCTCCGCCGACAAGGTATCTACTGTTGACGAGGATGGCTGGAGTACCAGTGTCAAATCCAAGAAGAAGGGTAAGAGAAACTGATTGTGATACGGTCGTTGGCTTCATTAAGTTAGATAACTAAAAAAAAAAAGAATATACATTTTTTTTAAGTTGCTTCATCGAGCAATTGTTTCATGATATCGCTATTTTCCTGAGGGATCATGATGATACCTGACTGAGCCATCGAGAGGTAGTTCATTTCCAGCAATGTTTCAGTTGAAAACTGTTTGATTCCGTGTAGCAATTTGGAAGCAACGCCCGCAACAATCCCTGTTGAATCCAACGGAAGCTGGTGAAAGTCGATGGAGATGGGAATCACGACATCCTGTGTCGATCCGATGATGTTACGAGAGCTGAAGCCCATTGCATGGCGCGTTCGGGACGATTTAGGGAGCAACAAAGACACCTCATTGATGGAAGTTCTGGTGATCGCAAAATAGCGTGGAATGGACTGAAGAGATGATAGTACCTTGGCTGTTTTGAGGATGGTGCTGTTTACTTCACCAGAACGGGCGCCTGTGAGAAGAAGTTTGACGTTGGCATTGATGACGGGTTTGATATTGGCATTACGGAAGAGCTCGAACGTCTTGGTTGCAAGCACGGCGTTCGATGTATCACTGGGTTCGATGTGGACAGGGAACTCCGTATGTTGCTGGTCCAAATCGAACTTTTGGTTAGTCAAGATAGAAAATGCCTTTTCCTTGAGATGGTATGGGATCAAGACAATATCGTTAAAGTGGCTCAGCAAGAAGAAGAGCGAGATATTGTTCTCTGAAAGCGGTTTCGTGAGCTCCAAGATTCGGACACTATTATCAAAGATACCGTCGGAATCGACCTGGAGACTAAGAAAGTTATCGTCCAACAACTTGACGTCCTGATACTCCATCTCTCTACACACCTTTAGAGGCTGTTCAAACATCGTTATCACCAGTGTCGAACAGATAATGGTACACTCCGTGGGGGTGAATGCAATATGAAAAAAGTAGTCGTTATCTTCGTGGTCTTCATCGTCAGATACCAAGGGTTCTGTATTGAGTTTGGACGAGTTGGAGAGCCGCGCTGCCAACTCTTCCATGCCAAAATCGGCACCATCTTCTTCGCCGTCACTATCCGTGCTGTATCCACTCGATGTCTTCGATGACTCAGAGTATAAGAGCTGGAGCACAGCACTGGTGAAGAGCCAGTATTTGTCTCTAGCGATCGATAGTATCAGAAGCTTAGTAGGGTTGATCCGGACATGTGTATTCATCTTAATATTTCACTGGAAAACTGGCTTAATTCCTCTGTTATTCCCTCCTCTATATACTTTAAACTTTGATGAATCATAATGAGTCGCAACGATTTTTTTTTCTAGGATTGTTCGGGGCTCATGGCACACTACATAAAAAAATAATTTGTCTTTCATCTTTTTTTGTTTTTTTTGGTTGCGAATTACTCATACACTGGCAAGGTTCTGTCTTTCGTAAAACGTCTCGTACAACTCGATTGCTTCTTTCTGAGACTCGATGCTGCTTTCTATGAAAATCTCAACGCTGTTGCGGAAATCCTCAATGCGTGCAAACTCAAATGCCTCGAGTTCTTGCTTGATCGTATCGCTGATTTGGTTGAACTTCTTTTCGTATGCAGTTGTCTTTTGTTTGAGCTTGTCCACTTCAAACGTCAACAAGTTGATCTTGTCCACCTGCGCCTTGTACTTCTTGGTCAACTTGTCAAGATTGAGCTGTTTCTTCTGTAAATCCTGGCTGAATGCGTAGTATTGCTGGTACACCTTGTTTCTGGCTTCAAACACATACTTGATCGAGCCAATGATCCGTAAGTACTCTTCGATAGTAAACCCCAACGTCAAATGGTCCTGCAAGTTGATCCGGTCAAGGTTTTCCTTCAACTGCAACTGGACATCACTGAAGGCACTGAACAACTCGCTGGTTGCCTTCAGAATCTCCAACGTAGCAAGTTCTTCCAATGTGACCGAAATCTCATCAAGAACACCAACCAAATCCAATCGCTGTGTTCCGATCAATTCGATTGCTTTGTCGAAACTCTTTAGATTTTGCTCCAAATCATCAATATAATCTTTCTTCTGCGTGAAATACACATCTGGCTCGTTCACCTTGTGTGAAATAGAAAAGAGAGAACTCATGAATCCACCAGAAACCCCAGTACTTCCGACATTCACTGTGCTTGCACTTTCGCCAGATTCCTCGCTGCCAGTGTCCAAGAACTCGCTGTTCTGTAACGAAGCTCCAGACCCACTTAAACGTTCTCTTTCCTTGGATTCAGTGGCAAAGTCCTCGCTTACAAGAAACATTACGAAGTCAGGGTCGTTGCTAAGCGCAGGAATGCTGCTGATCTTTGCCAACATTTTCTCCAACGACAACCGTCTGTTTTCGATAAAATTCTCATTAAACCGACCGATGTATGTCTTTTTAGTTGGTGGTGGTGGGATTATCTTACCTGGGTGATTATCTTGCAACTGATGGTAGATCCACCTGAAATCTTTGTACCGTCTCGAGACTTGGATACTTTCGGTTGTTTCCGGGAAATGAGTGGATTTGGGGTTCTTGTTGGTGGTCTTGATGGTATAAACGACATGAACTGTGGTGATATCACCTACTTTCACTGGATCCCCCACCGAAATCTCGAATTGGTTATTGTGGTTTATATTGTGGACAGACAGACCGCTGTTTTTCTCAGGGATCGTAGGTTTTGGTGCTGCCTCCGATAACTCCCGTAATGAATCCTCCTGAGTCTTGTTGGGTAAGTCATACAACGGTCCGTTTGCTTCCTCGACCAATGAGGTTTTATTTTGTGCCTGGTCGAGTTTATTCACCGACTTGGAATCGTCAAGCGAGTCGTTTCCCAATGGTCCTAATGGATTGGATGATTTTGTGCCCAAGTGTTGTATTACAGTCTTCGTACCAAACTTACGGACACGACCATTGGTGCGGTACTTGTTTGGTCTCTTTGGCGATGCCAACGAAGCGTCGGTGCTTCCCGCGGCAATATCAAACTTAATTGGGCTGTCTTTGACATTGAACAATGAGTCAGATGCCTTGATGGGAGACACGACTGCTGAATGTGCCAATATTTGGTCTTCTTCGTCGTTGTTGGTGAGTTCTGATAGGAGCTGATGCTTGTGTTCGTTGCGTTCTTCCTTTTTCAACTCGTTCAATTGATCAATCTGTGCCTGCTTCAAAGGATCCACATCAGCTTGCGTATGATCGTCTTCTTCTTCCTTATCATGATCTTCATCATCGTCGTCATCGTCGTTATCTTCATCGTTATCGTCATTGTCGCCGTCGGGCTTGAATGGATCGTGGATGTTTAAATCACCAAACTCGTTGTTTAAGGCGGGGATTTTCGAGCTCTGGAAAATAGAGTTGCTTCCAGGAGACAACACATCGTCCCAATGCGAAGCAGTAAGATCTTCCTGGTCCATTCTTGGTGGTTGAGATAAGCGTCGTTGTCAGTTTCGTTTTGAGGATTATTTATGAGTGTTGATGTGCAGGATGCTCGGTCTGCAAAATGTCCTCATACTTAAGCATAAGAGAATGAAAAAGGGCACAGGAACAAATCGCCTAAAAAGTTCAGGCCATTTGTTCTTAGTACAGTACATTCAAATTGTGAAATAAGGGTATGCAATTAATAAAAAAAGGGGCGAGCTGGGAATTGAACCCAGGGCCTCTCGCATATTTGTTTGATTCATTGCTGAATTTTCCCAAAGCGAGAATCATACCACTAGACCACACGCCCTATGTTATATGCAGAAAGGCATTTATGGGGCGAGCTGGGAATTGAACCCAGGGCCTCTCGCATATTTGTTTAATTCATTGCTGAACTTTCCCAAAGCGAGAATCATACCACTAGACCACACGCCCTTTCTTATATGCAGAAAGATATCTAACTTTTTAAGAAATGTGCATATTACTTTTTATGTGGTTCTATACAATTCTACTACGATTATAACTTTGCACTTCCCTTTTCAAGAGCAATAGCTCTTTGTAATGAAGGAATTTGCTTTATATCTTTGTACCACTGTACAATATGAGGGAACTGGGAGGCTTCAATTCCAACTGAATTGCCAAAGACATCACCATGTTCGATAAGTGATTGGATCGGAAACAAAAAGATGAAGTCCGCTCCCGTAAGTTTTTCACCTACAAAAAACTTCAGGCCGTTGCTGTGTTGTTTCTTAAGTGCATCTTCCAAGTAATCAAAGTTTTGCCTGATATTTGGAGCAAGGTACCGGTGATCCAACTTTGAAATCCCCACCAGCTTCGTTTTACGGGTAAAGATTCCTGTAATGAGCAAATCAATGAGATAAGGCTGCAACGAGCCCTCAGCGTAGTGGAGGTAATAATTGACTTCTTTTCTTTCTTTCTTGGACTCGGGAACGAGCTTGTGTCCGTAATTCTCGATCAAATACTCGATAATGTGGCCCGATTCGCCAAACACGGTCGTTTCGCCGTCTTCAGTGATTTCCATGGTAGGACTCTTGCCCAAAGGATGGATTTTCTTAAATTCTGGGGGAGCCGTCATGTTTCGTGTTTTGTTGTAGCGGATCAACTCATAGTCGACGCCTAGTTCTTCAAGTAACCAGAGGATGCGGAGTGCACGAGTATCAACAACGCTGTAATAGTTAGTAAAAGAAAAAATGCGGGGTACAACATTATCATCAATGCTGATAGTAGTGACCAACACTTACAGATGTAAAGTAATAGCGGCCATGAGGAAAACAATAGCTCGAAAATGGAAGAAAACTGATTTTGTTTTGTGGGGATATTTATGTGTTTTTAAGTTCAGTTCTCCACATTAACTTTCCTCGGTTACAAAAAGGGGAAACATTAATGATAAATCCATATGATTTGCAAGAAAATGAGAATTTTGCAATTACAGATTACCAATGTAAATTTTCAGATACACATACAAACAGAAATAAAATCAAAAGTTGGAACCGAAAGTATTGGGTGAGATACATTTTCCTGATCGGGACGATGTCTGTTCTTCTTTATCACCGTTTGGCCAAAAAAAAACAAGAAAAAAAAAAAAATAGTCGTAGTTTTGTGACCTGCTGCTGCTCCCCCACTTGGGAAGCTGCCTGCAGATAACTAGTATTATGCCGGCGATCAAGGCGGATCTATATACCAATTTTCGGAAGAACAGCAAAAGTAATGTATGTAGATAGTGCGTTGCTGAAACCAAAGGGTTTCGAGACCGATATGCACGCTTCTGACAAGCAAAATTGATAAACTGGGATGGTGACATTCGATCGACGGCCGTCGTGTCATGCTCTTACTCAAAGCAGTAGCAATTATCCCGAACAAAACGTAGTAAATGATGTCAGTTGCGAGCATTTTCGCGACCACGTCAGCCTGCGTTCGGGAGAACACTACTACGCGCAGACGTTTCGGAAAAAAACTTCTGATTGTATTGTACGTTTCTTTTTATGCGTATTTCTTTTGAATCCGGGGACAAAACGACGACTGCAAAAATTATAAATAGCGTCCCCGAAGCCCACTTCGTCCCGTTTTCTTCATCACTCCAACCATGACTACTGACTCTACTAGCCCACAATCTATCTGTAACACCGGTATCGGTGCTCTCCCTGCTGCATACCCACAATTAGCACCAAATATCCTCGACTTGTTCTCCTTAGCCGGAAAGTCCGCTGCTGTCACCGGTGGTGCCAGAGGTATCGGCTATGTCATCTGTGAAGCATACTTGCAAGCTGGCTTGTCCAAGTTGGCTGTTATCGACTATGCTCCAAACGAAGAAGGTCTTGCCAAGTTGAAGGAATCCTTCCCTAAGGCCCAGATCTCCTACCACAGCTGTGATGTCAGAAAGAGTGAACAGGTCTACAGCGTCATCGATGCTATTGAACAAGAATTCACTGTTTTGGACATCTTTGTCGCCAACGCTGGTATCGCCTGGACTGCTGGCCCAATGATTGACCAAAAGGACGACTTCAACTGGCACAACGTTGTCGACGTCGACTTGCATGGCGTCTACTACTGCTCCAACCATGTCGGAAAGATCTTCCGCAAGCAAGGTTTTGGTTCTTTGATCATGACCGCCTCGATGTCTGCTCACATTGTCAATGTGCCTCAATTACAGGCTGCTTACAACGCTGCCAAGGCTGCTGTCTTGCACTTGGGTAAGTCTTTGGCTGTTGAATGGGCTCCATTTGCCAGAGTTAACACCGTTTCTCCAGGTTACATTGCTACTGAATTGTCCGACTTTGTTGCAGAAGACATGAAGAACAAGTGGTACTCCTTGATTCCAAAGGGCAGACAGGGTTTGCCAAGAGAATTGGCCGGTGCTTACTTGTACTTGGCTTCTGAAGCTTCTTCCTACGCTACCGGTACCGATATCAGAGTTGACGGTGGTTACTGTTCTGTTTAAACATGTGTATATTATAGAGTTAATGAATTTGCAGCCGGATAAACTCTATTTGTGTAAAATGTCTGCAGGTTACACTGTGACATCGTTGAGTAGTGAAAAAAAAATGTCGTCCTAATTTTCATGGATGTGCCGAGAGTCGCATATGGTCTTCTGGGCATAACAGCTATTGACACTGGTGACTGCAAAACATCCACTATAGAGCAAAACTTACAAAGTATTGTTATAGCACATTAGTTCCATATGGACATAATTTCTTTACTAAATGGCTAGGGGTTCTACAGGGTATACCCGGCGGTTACCCCAGAAAAAAAAAACCTCATTGACTTTGGTGCGACCGGTCGGAATTGAGTTCCGAGATGGTCAGAGTGACAGAGTCAAGACACCCCCATATCAACACCTGAAGTGACTCTTTGGAGTAGATAGGTATTAGTGTCTGCATTGATATACAATATTATTTATTAAATATTTTCGTTTCTCCCATTTTTGTCTGCATGGGAACCTGGCGTCCTTTTCGCTCAGAATAAATTTTGATTTTCAGCCCCACTTCCGGATGAATGCCCGGAATTTGCAATGGTGGTCCCCCCGGAACTTCGGCCCTCAGTTCATCAACTTTTTTTCCACCAATAAATTCGAACCTATTACAACAACATGCTCTCTTTACGTAAAGCTATACCAGTAGGCGTCCGTCGGTTCACCACGACCTCGGTCTGCCGCAAAACCATCGGTTCAATCAAAGGAACCGACGTCAACGCCGCCAAGTACTTGAGCGAAAAGTACCATGTGATTGACCACGAATACGACTGTGTTGTTGTTGGTGCAGGTGGTGCCGGTTTGAGAGCTGCATTTGGGCTTGCTGAAGCTGGATTCAAGACTGCGTGTGTTTCGAAGTTGTTTCCAACGAGATCGCACACCGTGGCTGCCCAAGGTGGGATCAATGCTGCATTGGGAAATATGCACAAGGACGACTGGCACTGGCACATGTACGACACCGTCAAGGGTTCTGATTGGTTGGGTGACCAGGATGCAATCCACTACATGACCAAGGAAGCACCAGCTTCGATCTACGAGTTGGAAAACTACGGTGTTCCTTTCTCAAGAAACGACGAAGGAAGAATTTATCAAAGAGCCTTTGGTGGACAATCCAAGGAGTACGGTAAGGGTGGTCAGGCTTACAGAACGTGTGCGGTTGCTGACAGAACTGGTCACGCATTGTTGCACTCGTTGTACGGTCAGTCGTTGAGACACGACACCCATTTCTTCATTGAGTTCTTTGCCATGGACTTGTTGATGGACAACGGTGAATGTGTGGGTATCATGGCCTACAACCAGGAAGACGGTACCTTGCACAGATTCAGAGCCCACAAGACCGTGATTGCCACTGGTGGGTACGGAAGAGCCTACTTTTCGTGTACTTCTGCCCACACCTGTACCGGTGACGGTTACGCCATGGTGTCGCGTGCTGGTTTGCCATTGGAAGACTTGGAGTTTGTCCAGTTCCATCCATCTGGTATCTACGGTTCGGGATGTTTGATCACCGAGGGTGCCCGTGGTGAAGGTGGGTTCCTTGTCAACTCCGAAGGTGAACGTTTCATGGAACGTTACGCTCCTTCTGCCAAAGATCTTGCCTCGAGAGATGTGGTTTCACGTGCTATCACCATGGAAATCAACGAAGGCAGAGGTGTTGGTCCATTAAAGGACCACATGTTCTTGCAATTGTCGCATATTCCCGCTTCTGTCTTGAAGGAAAGATTGCCAGGTATCTCTGAAACTGCCCATATTTTTGCCGGTGTCGATGTCACTAAGGAACCTATTCCTATCTTGCCAACTGTCCACTACAATATGGGTGGTATTCCAACCAAGTGGAACGGTGAAGTCGTCAAGAAGAACGCTGAAGGTAAGGACGAAGTTGTTCCTGGTTTGTTGGCCTGTGGTGAAGCTGCCTGTGCTTCCGTGCACGGTGCCAACCGTCTTGGTGCCAACTCGTTGTTGGATCTTGTTGTTTTCGGCCGTGCTGTTTCTCACACCATCAGAGACTCTCTTACTCCTGGTACTCCATTGAGACCAGTTTCTAAAGACATTGGTCACGAATCTATTGCTAACTTGGACAAGTTGAGAACTGCCAACGGTACCAAGTCGACTGCTGAAATCAGAAACGACATGCAAAGAACCATGCAGAAGGGATGTGCTGTCTTTAGAACGCAAGAAACATTGGACGAATGTGTGAAACACATTAGCGAAGTCGACAAGACGTTTGAACACGTCAAGACCACCGACCGTTCGATGATCTGGAACTCCGACCTTGTTGAAACCTTGGAATTGCAAAACTTGTTGACCTGTGCCACTCAAACCGCCGTTTCTGCTGCTGCCAGAAAAGAATCTAGAGGTGCCCATGCCAGAGATGACTACCCAGAACGTGATGATGTCGAATGGATGAAGCATACCTTGTCGTACCAAAGCGAATTTGGTGCTCCAGTCAGATTGGACTACAGAGACGTGGTTAAGACCACATTGGACGAAAACGACTGTAAGCCTGTTCCTCCAGCCAAACGTGTTTACTAAACATATTTATTTAAATAGCAACCTGCTAGTATATTATAAAAAAAATGATTCCAAATGACGTAAGGCAACGTTCGCTGATGTAACCGGTCCAAAAAGATGCATGGCTGGAACCTTGTTTAAAATACAGTTTCGCCTATGTAACTAAGACTGCACCAGTAAAGAAAAAAAACCCTAATAGGTCCACATCCATGTCCGACTACAGTTCTTCACCGTCTGTATTAAATACAATTGAATCTCTTGACATTTAGTTATTGTTTCAGCATTTGGGAGGGCGATGTGGCGAATTATCATACTTAAAAAAAATAAAACCCCTCTTAGTTGAAAATTCCCGATAAGATCGCGGATTTACGTCATAGCCCTGAAAGCCTTGCAGCAACTATACACCATATAACCAAGCCTATATAAGGAGCCTTCCCCTCCTTTTCCCTGATCAGAAACATCAATAATAATAATGACAAATCCTCCTTACACTACAACCTTTGCTGCTTCCACTCAACCACCAGCCAAGTCCCATGTGCTTGATCTCTTTTCACTCAAGGGAAAAGTTGCATCTGTAACGGGTTCCTCTTCGGGAATTGGATACGCCGTGGCAGAGGCATTCGCTCAAGCTGGTGCTGATGTGGCTCTCTGGTACAACTCGACACCCGTTGAAGATAAGGTGCATTACTTAGCCAAGGCATATGGCGTAAAGGTGCGGGCTTATCAATGCAACATTGGTGTTCCTGAACAGGTTGAGCAAGTGATTGGCCAGATCGAGTCTGATTTTGGTACTATTGATGTGTTTGTAGCGAATGCAGGCATTCCATGGACTGACGGACATACTATCAAGAGTGAGGGGTACGATAAATGGAACCAGATCATTAACCTCGACTTGAGTGGTGTCTATTATTGTGCCAAAGCTGTGGGTAAGATTTTTGAAAGAAATCGAAAGGGGTCCTTGATAATGACCGCGTCTATGTCGGGCCATATTGTCAATGTTCCACAGTTCCAGGCGCCATATAATGCTGCTAAGGCTGCTGTGTTGCACCTAAGCAAATCTTTGGCTGTTGAATGGGCGTCGTTTGCTCGTGTTAATACCATTCTGCCGGGATATATTGGTACTGATATCGTCGATTTTGTCGATGATGATGTCAAGGCTAAATGGTGTTCCCTCACTCCTTTAGGAAGAGAAGGGGCCACTCAGGAGTTGGTGGGTGCATATTTGTACCTCGCATCAAATGCCTCGACATTTACAACGGGAACAGATATATTGGTTGATGGTGGTTACACGGCGATATAATTTAATTAGTGATACAGATAAGTGATTAATGTGAGATAAATATCAAGAGTAATATTAATGCTGACCTAACATTTACATCTACCACAGGCATATCAAAACAGAGAAGACGTATCGAACTTGCGACAGTGGTTGTGTTTGAAGCAAGTATATATCTCCTTGAATTTATTATTAATTTACCCCTGAAACCCCCCAAATTTAGATTGATTTCATCTTACTATTTTGTCAAAATGAAGAACAAATAGAAATCGGAGCCATTCCATAATCTAGCAAATCAGTTTGATAAACTACTTCTTGCAAGCCATTTTATTTCAGGTCCGAGGAGCAGCAAATTGATCGTTATTAAATATTACAAAAATGTCTTCTTGTTAGTAATCAAAGGCCGTGAACTCTGGATTTGGAATCGAGTACAAAGGACTCTGTATTTTCAATGATACTGTTGCAATTTTTTAATGGTTAGTCTTAGCTAAAATACAGTTAAAATTACCACTGGTGTGTATCACAATTGGGTTTCACAATCTGTGATATGGTTATTTATGGCTGCTAAATCCGGGTAACGGCACAGGGAAGCGGACCAATTCCTAAAATGACAGGTTTCTCCCACTACATTCCTAAGAAAACTTGAACGTCTATTGTAGAATTGAACAATCAGAAAATAACATCATCTTCGGTTTCCTTAAGCATGTCAGTATCGTCAGCCAAGTTCTCGACTTGGTGTTCGATTTCTGATTCGGAAGGAGCCGAAGGGGTGTCGGCAGGAGCATCAGAGACGGTATCTTCTGAAGGACCAGCTGTGGCGGATTCCGATTTCGCTGCAGCGATGGCCGCACGTTCCGCTTCCTTAGCAGCAAGCTCTGCTTCTCTTGCAGCCTTCTCTTCCAATTCGGCCGCGGCCGCAGCCTCCTGTTTCTTTTCCTGGACCTTTTTCAACCGGTAAAACTCTTCTCTGTCCAACTCGTCCAATTCGGAGTTGATATAAGAGATGGTGTTTTCTGTTTTGGGGATGATGACGTGTTCGATGGCATTGACTCTTCTATTGGTGACTTTGATGACCTCGTCCAAGATAATGAATGCCGTCTGCAACGAGGCCAACTCGACCAATGTCTCCACGACACGCGTGTACACAGCCTTGGTCTTCTGGACCTGCTGACCTCCACGACCCAAACCGGTCAACTTGAAGTCGTTGATGTCTTCGTTGACATGGCTTTCGAACGTGGGCAAGTAAACCCCGGAAACGTTTTCCTGCTTGGCCTTGACCTGGAACCGTGCCTTGCTGACCGATTCCTGGACCTGGTACGCAATGTTGTCCCCCGTAGCGTACTGGACCTCTGCCAACGAAAAAGCAGCCGTCTGCATCACCCGACCCATCTTTCTCTTTGACTCGTCGATTCTTTGCGTGATATCTCTGAACCGTTTGGTCAACGCCTCGGACTTTCTCTTCAAGAGCGAGTGTCCCTGCTGTGCGCCCTTCAACTTCCCTTTCATGAGCCCAAGCGTCATCCGCGTAGGAAAGACCTGTTCTCTGTTTCCTGCGCCCGACATGTTGTGATAAGGAGGAACGTTGAGATTAAATTTGAAAAAGTGCGACGAATAAAACACCGTCACTACACTACAGTCACAGTACTGTTTTACCCCAAGACACGACAACAACAGCGCCCTATACAATCGTAACAACCTCGGTAAAATAACCAAAAACCAACGATATTTACATTTTCCATCATATTTGTAGTCTGTCTCCTTCCCCATTTTTTTTTATCTTGTATTTCTTCTCATTCTCAAATCTTTAAATCATCTCATGTTTGATTACGTCTACGAAACAGAACTTTCACAGAACCCGGTGGAGTCTAAATGGCGGGAGTACGCGTTCTCGAAACACGATCTTCACCATCAGGCCACGGTGCTTGAACGAGCAGTGCGCCTGCTTCCACGCTCCATCGCGCTCTGGTCATCGTACATCGACCTCTTGTTGAAGCACAGTCTGGCTCTCAATTATTACCACCACCGGCCTCAGTTCATATTCATCAACCGTGTGTTTGAACGTGCGTTGCTTCTTAACAAAACACCAGAGCTCTGGCTCAAGTACTTGTCCTTTCTCGTATCCAACCAATCGCCCAATGTTACACACATACGAAGATCATTTAACCACGCATTGTACGAGCTCGAACCACAACACCACGCCAGAATCTGGCCCCTATACCTCACGTTTGCTGACTCGGTGGGGGGACTCACACAAGTTATAGTGCACGAAAAGTATCTCCAGTTCGATCCGTCCAAAGTTGATCTTGTTCTAGGAAAGTATATCCAGAACGACTCCTTCTCAAGGGCACAGCTGCTCTTCAACACCATCATCAACACCCCACAATACGCCGAACACTTACAGCAGGCTCCGTTCCAATACTGGTGCGACTACATCGACCTTTTACTAAAACACTCGTCCATCCACGGATTTGATTATCTCTTTGAAACCTTGATTAAACGAGGACTCAACCAGTTTCCCGACCAGGTGAGCTTCTTCTACTTAAAAGTAACGGCTTACTTTATCATGAAGCAGAACTGGGAAAAGACTCGCTTCTATTTCGATAGCGGACTCCAGTCCTGCGTCACTGTCAAGGACTTTGTGGCTATCTACGATGCATATACTCAGTTTGAAGACGATAGAATGGTTCAACTCGCAGGTGAGCTTGAAAGCCAGCCGGAAAACACTCAACTCAACGTCGAGTTCGAGCTACGGATGAACTTCTTTGAAAAGTTGATTGCAAATAGAGCATTCTTGCTCAACGATATGATGATACGACAGGACGTCAACAATATCGATGAATGGTTCAAACGGATAGAGCTCCACGGTGATCAATTGTCCCGTGTTCTCCAAACATATGCGCTTGCTTTGTCACGTATCAATCCTCTCAAAGTACACTCGCTTTCCGGCAAAGACGACACCAATAAGCTCTCCAAGATCTGGATCGACTATGCCAATATCTACGCATCACGAAATGACTACAAAACAGCTAAAAAGATCTTTGAAAAGGCAGTGCAGTCGCAGTACTCCCACCCGGACGAGCTTGCCACTATTTATATCGCATGGAGTGAAATGGCGTTGCAACAGAACACCGACGATGCCGACGCTCAAGCACTAGAACTTGTGGAAAAAGTTCTCTTCAATGATACAGAAGTTTCTTACAAGGATTCTAAAGTGAGTGTTCATAAACGGATCCACAAATCAACCAAACTATGGTCGTATTATCTCGACTTGATGGAATCTTTTGTCGAGACTAAGGAAGATTCCGATGCAATAAATAGCGTCGTTGAGGCGTATGAAAAGCTTATTTCTTATAAAATAGCCACCCTGCAAATGATCTTGAACTATGCTGAGTTTCTCCAAACATGGAGCTATTACGAGAAGTCATTCAATGCCTACGAAGTTGGCTTAAAGGCATTCAAAGATGCTAGGATACGGTTTGAGATCTGGAACGTCTACTTGACGAAGTTGCTTCAACAGAAACCGAGTCTTGAACGTGGCCGTGACTTATTCGAACAATGTCTTTACGGCGAATATGAATGTCCTGCTCATCTAAGCAAATCTGTCATTTTATTGTACTCGTCTTTTGAACAGGAAAACGGGTTCATCATGAACTCAATCAAGATACTCAAGAAAGGAATTGAAAAGTTAACTGGTTCACTCAAGGACCAATTACCGAAAGAAATCCGTGATACAATTGTCCGTGATAAGTTCGATCTTATATTGATTCTTTTGGTCCAAGTTGCTGACTTAAAAGATGCGGGATATCTTCGAGAAACGTACGAAACGGTTATTGCAGACGATACACTTACGTTGTCTAATCTTGTTGCTGTTGTTCTGCGGTTCATTGACTTCGAAACGACCCAGAAACAGCTCGATCGTGCCAGAGGTCTTTTCCATTATATTTGTCGTCTTTCATCGCCAACTGCACCGCTAATGATTTCCGTATGGGCTAAATGGGAGATGTTTGAAGTCGACAACGGCTCAGAAGCAACGTTTAAGGAAATGTTACGCTTCAAGAGAGAAGTCCAGACAGAATACCAGCAAGAGAAAGAGATTATAGATTCACTCAATCCAATGGGATTTGTTAAGGCTACTGCTCATGCTGCTTCTGCTCCCGCCCCTGTGACGAACCAGACAACTACACCGCACAACCCTAATGAAATAGAGTTGGATATGGACTAGAAATTGATACATGAAATAATATACAAAACGAATTAAAAAAAAAGGGTCAGAAACCATTAAATATCTCCTTCCATCTGTCGACAAAAGACGACAAGTTGACCATCTGATCGGCAGTGTAATTCAACTTGATCGATCTATTGTTTTTCACCAACTCCTGGTGCGTAACCCAAGACATGTGATAGTACTTAAATACATTAATCAAAAATGTCTGGATCACCTTCAAGTTGTTTTTATTCTTGGACTTGGGCGAGTTTGAGTATATGATCATCAACAGGAAAATACGAACCATCAACTGCAACGCCGACGAGTTAATATCGCCATGGTTGTCGTCACTGTGGCTTGTTCTCGGGGTGATCTCATCGTTCGATAACTCAGAGGAAGCTTTTCCGGATGATATGCTATTGATGGAAGACGAATACGTGTGGTTAAGATTGAAACCCGATTGCGACACGATAGGCGTCGTTGGAGCCGATAAACTCAACGGAAGTTTATCGTTAAACTGAAGCATGATTTCAAAGAATGAGTTTGATGTCAAGTTTGAGAATTCAGATATATCATCAAACTTGGACAAATACTTGTAAAGGTAACTGGAAACATAATAGCTTTGACGTAAGTCATTCCATTTACTCAATGAGCTGTTGAGCTCGGAGAAGAACTGGCTATCGAACAATTGTTGGTTCATCATTTCCAACAAGCAGTAAATCTCCTGTAAGCTCTGATTGGTTTGAAAAAGAATCAATAACATAGGAATCAAAAAGATTTCGTCATGCTTATTCAAACCGTACTCAGAAAGCGACTTGATGAAAAGCAAATAGCGGTAGTTCTCTTCAAGTTTGAGGTAACTAAAGTTAGGGGAGTTTTCTTGTACCTCCTTCAAAATACATTCAAACAAGGGCCGCTTCAATACTCTGTCAATCACGAGACTGAACTCGGCATCCTTGGTGGTCCGAATGGACTGTGAAAGCTTCTTGTATTTTGAATCAAACAAAGCAAACGAATTATTGATTGTCTCGACAGTATCCTGGCTATTGTGGTTGTAGGACAATACTTGCATAAAAAACTGGAAACGAAGTCCCATTGGGATGTTGGAGTCCCATGCCAACTTACGGATTTGGGACTTGTCGACACTAAACTTCTTGTTAAAGTGCTTTTCATCACAATCAGCCATTCCAAAGATGATCTTCATCCATTGCTTTTGATTTTGAATGTAGTACTGGGCCGACTTCTTTCTCGCTTCATGGGTATTCTTGGTGTTATTCTCGTAGCTCGCAAGGAATTTCTGGAATTCTCTATTGTGTTTCGATTTGTCTCCGTCGTTCTTGGGAGGAAGGTTGATTGGCCGTGTCTGGTCAATCACTGTAAGTTTTTCTGGCGAAAAGAGATTTAAATCGTCCAACGACGACTGCGATTTGATGTAATTTGGTATTCTGTACATGACATCATGTTCTCTAGTTGTCTTCAATGACTTCGACATTGAAATCGAACGTTGGGAATAAAATTTTGTAATATTCTGGGTAACTTCCAAGTCTTCGTTAGTAAGACCAAGACTTCCGTTACTGTCGTCATCGGTATATCCTTGATCTTCTTCTTCTATGCTATCTTCTGTGATATCGCCATGGGTAGGTCTTCTTGACAAATCAATTTGAGATGCCAACTTTCCAGGTAAGGGGAAAGGTTTCAGTGGGGCCGGTAATTTGTATTTTGACCCGGTCTCCATAGTCAAAATGGTATCCATATTGAGGGTGAGATTCTTTGGTTTCAGCTTGCGCCTACGAGGGTTCGGCAAAAACAGATCTGAATGGTTACTAATCACAGGAACATTGAATGCCAAGTTATCCAAATCGTTCAATAAGATTTCGTCATCGTTATAGTTCTCTTCAAAGGTCTTTATACGGAGCTGACGTCTTTCCTTTGATTCCTTTGAGTTGATGAATCTTGACTTGGCACGGGATAAAGCCGGCATCGAACCATTCACAGACGACTTACGGTACACCAGTGTCTGAGACGGTGACGGTATAAACGACGTTGATGATGATCGTATGACATTAGGAGATTCCGGGTCAGTGTACGAGAGGTTGATTGTGCTGTCGTTAGCTTGGTGGGGCGATGATAGTATGGGAGACGACACATTTCTGGTGAGACGGTGGTGTTGGTAGTGGGTGGTGGAGTTTGAAGTGATTGTGGACATGGATGAGTTTACGTACGATTCGTGATCATCTTCCTCGACATCCAAGCCATTTTTCGATTCAAAATTCGAACCGGTGCTTGTGAGCGAGCTGAGACGTGAGTCCTGTAAGGCATTCGTGGCTGTATCGAACTGGGAAGAGTGTGTTGAGCCTTCGTCTGAGTTTGTTGTTCTAAACGAGCCGATGGAGTCCCCCGAAATGGGTCTATACGTCTTTGATGGTGGTGTTCTGGATGGAGGCGTAGTCAGATTATTAGGGGAGGAAGCCGATAAGTTGACAGAGGTGCTGAGTTTCTTGATAAAGTAGTCGCCCGGTCTCTTTAGCGAGGGAAGCGATGACAACGAGCCGACACGTCTGGGCCCGGCCGTAAGTTTCTTGTGGGAAAGCGAGAGAGAAAGCGAGCTGGCGGAGTGGGCAGCGAAGGAGCCTAGCGACAGCGGGTGTTTGGGGTTGATGGAGATATCATAGTAGTTATCGTCCAACGAGTGCTGTGACAAGTTTGAAGGATAATTCATAAACGAAGGGTAAATAAGGCCGGAAGGTTGCGGGATGAGGAATGCGGTTATGCAAGTGGAAGCAGTTGAAGGCAGTCACAAATAAAAACAAGTCAAAGTAGTTCCATAAAAATGCGTGTTTGATAAAGCGTGAAGCAAGGTTACCAGATAAACATATACGGTTAGCAGAGCTGGAAAGAAGAAAAACAAGGCGTGAATCAAGCGAATGTGTATTGTATGTATGTTGCACCTGAGAATTTTTGGTGATTGTTTATTGTTGTGCATATAGTGTTCTGTGCCTTACACAATTATTGTGGTTTATAGTGACACAAAGCCGCGCATTGCTCCGAATGACATGATCGCATTTGGACACAGCAACCCTCGATTAGGAAATGCTGCTGTTGCCCCATTTGCATCCGTCAGGCTTCGATGGTACTAAAAGAAGCGGCAGCATCGTTCTAATAAATAAATTTTTTCTTGTCCTTGTAGACTGGTCTGGTGTTAATGGTCTATCCAATCAGTAGTGCTCATTTGCGATAGTCTCGACAATGCCCGGGCAAATGCAAACTTCTCCTCGTCGTTGGCAAACATCGCCGCCTTCTTGGCCACGCTCTTGTCAAACCCATGCGTCACCACCAAGTCGTCGTCCTCGAACGTCTCTTCTTGTCCCTTTTCCTGCTGTTTTCGGTACAACTGATAGTTGTCCTTCTGTAGATCTTCTGGCTCGACAAACAAGTCCTTGAACGGCGCAGCAGCAGTCACCGCCAACCGGCCGTGCGCATCGTACACCGCATCCAAAAAGATGATGAATCGCCGGACCAGGTCTCGTGCATCAATGCTCAAGTACGGAATATCGGTGACAATAAAGGATTTGAACGTATTGGCCAACGAGAGGTAGTCACCAGCCGCCAACGGCTTGCCGCAGAGCTCTTCAAACAGAAACTGTGCCACGGCCGGCGGCGAACAAACAGGAACATTCAACTTTCGACCCCACACATCCAACGAATGGTCGTGAAGCACAGCCTTTTCGGGGTTGGGTGCATTGAAGTACTCGTACCACTGCTCCACATGCTTCTTACAGTTGGCTGCGTTGGCTTTGGAATGGTACTTGACCCCGGGTTTCGGATAGTAGTAGACGGAGCTGATTGGCTTGGGCACCTTCCGGTAGTCTGTAGGCGAATTGAGGTAAATCACGCGGGTCTGGCGCTTGATCTGCTGGATACATGGAATAAAGGAAACCCGCTGAATCCCGTTCAAGTACAAGTCGTCGGGCGCACGGTTGGATGTGGCAAAGAGCACGACCCCGTACTCGGGACTCAACAACATGTGCAACAAGCGCCGCAACAACATGGCGTCGGCGACATCTGTGACCTGGAACTCGTCGAAACACAACACCGTCAGCTGCTGGGCAATTTCGGCCGCGAGAAGCGGAATCACGTCCAAGTCCATGTGGTTATGTTCGATTTTCAACTGGTGGGACCGTTTGTGGATCTGCTGCATGAACTGGTGGAAGTGGATCCGTTTCTTGGGCAAGTTGGGAGGCACCGTCGAGTAGAACAAGTCCATCAACATCGTCTTCCCGCAACCAACGTCGCCGTAGAGATATATCCCTTTGATTGCGTTTTCCTCGGTTGAAAGCTGTTGCTGTTCTTTACGGGTCCTGCTGCCAAAAAACGACGCAAAGACCTTACTGATCCCTTCTTTGGGCTTCAATGCATCGACAGAGGGAGTGACGACCGTGGGAGGTGAGTAGTCAGCGAGTTTGGCGTGGAGAGCCGAGAGACTCGTGATGATCTTGCGCTGGAACGGATCGTCCTGGAGTCTCTTGGAAGCGACCTTGGCATTGTACTCGTCGAGAGGCGTATGGAGTCGTCTAACACCCAGCACGAGACGGGATACTCGGACCCTGGCAAACATTTGATGAAGAAAGTGGTGGAAAAAATTTTACCCCGGACTATGAGGTCACAAGAGAATAAGAAGAGAGTAAGAAGAGAGTAAAAAGCACAACAAGAAAGGAATCAACGAGAGATAGAAAGCAAACATAGGAAAAGAAGATAGAGAAATGTAGTACAAGTACAAGATGTAGATGTTAGTGGAACATACAATAGCAAGACACAATGCAAGAGTCACGAGCCAGCTTCGTCAAATAGTGAATGTAGAAAACAGACCAAACTTTCTGTCAGCAACTACAACCTCACCGCTTCACCACTTCACAACTTACTTCACCACTTCACAACATCACCGCTTCACAACATCACAACATCATCACCAATTCCGCGTCTCTTGTCCACCATCCACTGTTCACTAGAATGAAAAATGCTCTGAAAAAAATAGGTGCCGACATGAGCAATCTCCAGGCCCTTTCAGAGATCACCACCAAGGCCCATTCCTTCAAGAATAACCACCGTCCGCCGGCTCCCAGACGCTACAAGCCCACACGACAAGTGATTAGCGACGAACAGAAGTATGTGGCCACCAAAAGCACCATCACGTTCGATACACCGACGTATTCGCTGCTTGCGGCGCCGCCGAGCCTCGTGCCTCAAAAACACTACTGCGACATCACCGGGTTGCATGGCACGTACAAGAACCCATCCAACGGCTTGCGGTTCCATAATGTCGAGATCTACCAGGAAGTGATCCGCAATATGCCGCAGGGGGTTGACCAGGACTACTTACAGTTGAGAGGCGCCAATGTCGTGTTAAAGTAGCTAGTTTTATGTATTGATGTTCCACTGTTTTACGATCTTCTTGACATTTGTATCGAACGTCGCCAGCAACTCGCCGTCGTCCTTGAACGGGTTGAACATCAGTCGCAAGTAACACTTGTGGATATCGCTAAAGAGCTCTTTGAGCCGCACCCCGGGCCCATCAAGACCCACCACAAACTTGTGCCCGTTGCTGGTCTCGTAGCCGTACACAGTGACACCGTCTTGGATAAACAAGAGCACCACACCGCCGTCATCGTCCTGCTGTTCACGGATACTCAACAGCGTGGGCAGCGCAAAGATATCGAGCGCCATGTGCGACAAGAAGTTGTACTTTAAAAACTTATTGGCATCCAGTGCCGTCGCAACATCCCCAGTATCGAACAGCTGGATATACACCGGCTTGTCGTCGCGTGAAATCACCGACACGAACTGGACGGCCATGGTTGAACTGGTTGAAAAAGTGTTCACGTGATTTTTTCAGCACGCTCCGTTTTCCACTTGATGTCCAAGGTGCCAAAACTCGTGCCGACCAGCGCGTCCACCGGCGCGCCCATCGGTGGGCTTTCGCCGGTGAGAAGAAGTGGGTCGCCAGAGAGAAGACTTGCGATCTCACAGCTCGAGAATACACGCAAGCGCAGCCAGGAAGAAGAGCCAGAACTGGGAAATAAACGAGTCCATTCGCAGCCTGAACCAAAAGAGTTGGCGGCGATTCTCAGAGCAGTGGAGCTGCTCGACGCCCGCTTGGCCAGAATCGAGGCTAGCCAGCAAGAAATCCTTCGTCGTCTTGATAAATAGTCTATTTTTTCTTTATGTATTAGAAATCTATATTCTTGGTTGTTTGTTCATCCTTTCCATCGTCTTCGACAGGAATTCCCCATTCTTCGATCTCGAACTTCTTCCGGCCGTTCTTGAACGCATACTCACCATCATGGATCATCATCAAGCCACGCTCAGACAATACCGGGACCTTGATGATGTTGACGAGGCCTTGTTGGATCTTGGCCGGCTCGTTCTTGTACGTTTTCTCAATCAACTGGCTCATTTCCTGGTTGAATGGCTGAAGATGGATGGCTGAATCAAACAAGAGCTCGAGTGTAGACGTAAGGCTCGAGTCACGGGGATACAAATCAAGCGGAAGCGATGCAATCAAAGCAACACTGGAACTAAACTGTTTCAAAAGCGACCGGAGCGAGTGCACGAATGGGATGATGAATTGCGGCGTCGCCAGCACTGGCAGGTAAAGCAGCGGGTTGAGAAGACCCGGAACCGCGATCCTAACCACCTTCGCAGGGTTCTGCTGGAGTTGGGACCGCACTATTGCCGTTATTTGGTGAATGATGGCTTGTGGCTGTGGAGAGATGGGAACAAACGAGATCTCGTGCGGACTGGGGCCTGGAACGAGTTTCTGCGTCAAGTCAAACTGGTGCGAGTAGTTTTCGTAGGCTGACGGGGCTTCTTCCGCTTCCTGTTCGTTCCTTTTGAGGCCGTAACGCCAGGCAATCTTCAAATCGTCGTTTCTGGCCGGACCACTACTCGCCAAGTTCGATACGCTGACTTTCGACTCATTTTCCTTGATTTTGGCCCGTTTCTGTTCCTTTGACGTACCACGGTACAATCCCGGTAAGTCTGTGGCCCACTGCGGGGCGAGTCCCACCACCACCACGTGAGAATGGTGTTCGTCCTTGTTGATGCGGTTGTGGACAATGCCCTGCGACACAAATGCACGAAGAAGGACCGATGCAAAGTCGGTGGTGCCTGATTCTTCAACCAAAAGCAGCGTACCGAGTGGGAGACCCTGGTGGAGCAACACCTTATCGAGATCGGCCCCTCCAGTCGATATGGTGGGCTGCGATGTGAGGAGCGATGGCCGGACTCCGAGATTTTTAGCAGTGGTTTCTTGCTTGGAGACACGCAGAAGTGCCGGTTTTGGAACGCCTGGTGGGACCGGAGGGCCACGGCCAGGGACGGCAGGCCTTCCGGGGACAGTTCCACGGCCAGGGACGCCTATGACGTCGCCTCTCTTTCTGAATGACATGTTGATTGATGAAAAATCGCGGAGAAAAGAGATGATTAAGAGAGTTGGAGGAAATAGAAAAGAATGCTTGGATTCAATACAATAATGAAGCAAAGAGTAAGTGCTTACAGGACGCTGTTATGATGTGCAGTTGGTGAATGGATTTTGATTAATATTTCGAAAGTAAAACAGAGAAAATGCCAATGGAAGTAATAGCGACAGCTCCAGCAAAATAACGACAGTCCCAGAAAAATAGTGACAGTCTCAGAAAAAATAGCGACAGCTCCAGAAAAATAGCGACAACTCCAGAAAAATAGCGGCAATTTCCACCAATATTTCTGTGCGCGGCTGAAAAAAGAATAGCGAGATTATCCCTTTAATCACTAATCCTTATAAGAATGGGGGCTGCTATCTCGTTACCACTCATTCCGCTTTCGTCGATGGCCCTGTGCTTTGGGGCGGCTGCATGTTCTGCGTTCTGCACGTCGATTGGCGGCACGTTCCAGCTGTCGATCATGACGAGAATCACGTACGCCTTCCTCCTTCTCGTCAACTCGTTGTTATCGTGGATCGTGTTGCTGCCGTTTATCATCCACAAGCTCGAGAAAGCAACGTTCGGTTTCATCAACAACCGATGTGGCCCTGACGGCAGCGAGTGTATCAGTTTCACTTCTGTTCACCGGATCAACTTTGCCCTTGGTCTTCTCCACTTGATGCTTGCGGGGCTCCTTGTCAACGTCAAGTCGACCAGCAACCCGCGTGCCGTGATCCAGAACGGCTGCTGGCGCTCCAAGATCTTCTTGTGGTTGCTGTTGATTGTGGTCAACTTCTTGATGATTCCCGATGGGTTCTTTGTGTTTTACGGCAACAACATCGCCGTTGTGTTCCTGACGATCTTCTTGGGCATCGGCCTTATCCTCTTGGTCGACTTTGCCCACGCATGGGCCGAAACATGCTTGGAAAAGATCGAAATGGAAGAGTTGACCGGCGAGGGCGACGCGGGGTTCTGGAAGAAACTCTTGATTGGAGGCACGTTATCGATGTACATTGGCAGCTTTGTGTTGATGGGTATCATGTACTGGTTCTTTGCGGGGGCCAACTGCAACATGAACAAGACGGCGGTCACATTCAACCTCATTTTTGCCTTGGTTATCTCTATTATGTCCATCAACCAAACCATCCAGGAATTCAACCCGCACGCAGGTTTGGCCCAGTCGTCGATGGTTGTGTTCTACTGCACGTACTTGGTGATGAGTGCAGTGGCGTCGGAACCGGACGACAAGTTCTGCAATCCACTTATTCGCTCACGGGGCACCAGAACTGCCAGTGTCATTTTGGGAGCATTTTTCACGTTTATTGCCGTTGCTTACACCACAACCAGAGCCGCTGCCAACTCTGCCTTCAGTTCTGATCCAATCGACGAACCCGTGCGGGCCCAGCCTCAGGTCCGCAACGAAATGCGTTACCAGGCCATCAAACAAGCCGTGGATGAAGGTTCGTTGCCAGAAAGTGCCTTGACGCAGCTTGATTTGTATGATGATGGTACGGTCGACTCTGGAGACGAAGAGCGCTCCAAGGTAAAGTACAACTATGCCTTGTTCCACCTCATCTTCTTCCTTGCCACGCAATACGTCGCTACTCTCTTGACCATCAACGTTCAGCAGGACGACTTGGGCGATTTCGTGCCTGTGGGACGTACATATTTCATGAGTTGGGTCAAGATCATTTCGTCGTGGGTCTGTTACGTGTTGTACGGCTGGAGCTTGGTGGCACCGGTAGTGATGCCGGACCGGTTCGGTGTACATATCTGATAAGACTTCCCGATTAGGCAGTCGACAATCTATGCCTCATAATTGGCCCACCGCCAAAAAAAGGTGAAAAAAAAACCCGGAGCTTTGTTTTAACCATTAACGAAAACAGAAATAACTCAACGATGTCTGCTATTGTCAACAAGGCCACCACTGCTGTGAACGGATTAGTCACCAAATCTACACAACTTGCCAACTGTGCTGTTTACTGGGGCAAAGTGACTGCTGAAATCAGTAAGATTGTGTACAAGAGTGAAGGATTGGCTCCTCCTTCGAGCCAGCAATTCCAGCAGGTTTACAACAACGCCGTCAAGTTTATCCAATCTCCAGAACAACAGAGACAATTGTTGGCCAAGGCTTCCCAATTCAAGCCTACCAAGGAAGTCGGGGTCAAGGCTGCTGTCTACGGAACCCAATTGTTGGCTTTCTTCTCCGTGGGTGAAATAATCGGCAGAAGAAGTATCTTTGGCTACCCATCCGTCCACTCCGTTGCCCACCACTAAAGGTTATGTACATTGCATATTTATTAAATGTTTATTAGAAAAGGTTTTTATTGCTCTTTTTCTTCATCTTGAAGAAGTGCCTTTCTTCTCTTTGAGGCTTCAATCATCTCCTCCCGGTTTCTTCTCTTCTTCTTGACGACTCCAGGCACCGTCGAAATCTTCTTCCGTTGGATTTCGTTCTTTTTGATTGATTTCTTCTCTTTCTTCGATAACTTACTCATCTCTTCCATCCATTCGCTGTATCCCAGCGTACATCCGGATTGTTTCATGACATTAAGAATAGGCTTGATGGCCATGTTATCTTCTTTGGTAAAGAACGTGACGGCCCGACCGTCTTTGCCTCCTCTCCCTGTTCTCCCGATTCTGTGAACATATGCCTGGGCACTCTGTGGAACATCATAATTGATCACAAGATTGACACCCTTGAAATCAACCCCTCTGGCAAGCACATCTGTCGTGATAAGCACCCAGATATCTCCATTCTTGAACCTTTTAATCACTTCGTCACGCTGTTTCGGGGTTCTTTCTGCATGGATCACATCGACATTGAGTCGATCGTAAAGCAATTCGTGGAACAACGCTTTAGCACGTGTAATCAGCTGTAAAAAGATAATTATAGGTGGCTTGAACTCGCCCTGTTGCATCATCTGACGGATAGCAAGAAGTTTTCCTTCTTCGTTCCCGGTAAATACCAACTTTTGATCGATGGTATTGGAAGCAGCCTCCTTATGGCCAATAATCACTCTGATTGGGTCCTTCATGATCGAATGCGCCATCTCTTCCACTCCAGAAGGAATGGTGGCGGAAAACATCGATTTCCGAAGCTTGGGAAACCTACAATGCGAAAGGATATCGTCGGTCTGTTCAACAAACCCTTGGTCAAACAACTTATCAGCCTCATCAATGACCAACTGCTCGACTTTGTCAAGATTCACCAGACCCGTCTTGACAAGGTCAATCAATCTCAATGGAGTTGAAACAATAATGTCGTACTTGCTCGACTTGATAATATTGTTACTCAACTTACTGGCCAACTGTTTCGATAAAATCGCACAGTTCAACTTCTTTCCTCGTGTCAACACCTCCAACTGCTGGAAAATCTGCACGGCCAACTCATTCGTGGGGGAGATCACCAATCCTCGGATGCCGTGGTTCTTATCCACAGACTTGTTTAGTATCTGCTGCACCAACGGAATGAGAAATGCTAATGTTTTACCGGACCCCGTGGGAGCACATGCAATCAAGTCGCGATTCTTGAGCGTAATGGGGATTGACTCGCACTGGACAGCGGTGGGCTCAATAAACTCGGCCTCGATAAGATTAGATAACACCTTTTTATCGAGCTGGAACCGACTCACTAAATCATGGAACGAACCGATGGGTAACGGTACGTCTTCCCCCGTCACTTTAGTCTGGTTGACTCTCCGCAACACAGCAGCTTGGTCTTCGTTCGAAACTTTAAGTGGAACCTCTTCTTCTTCAGCGACGTCTACTTCTTCCATCTCTTTTGGTTCATGCTTGTGGGACTTGGTATGGAAGAAATCGGTCTCTTTTTCAACCTGGAACTTCAATGTTTCTTCTTTATGTTTCGATACCTGTGATTTGGGCAATGCATAGTCCGTGTGCACTTCCTTGGACTTCTTGAGATTGGCACCTCGTGATAAAATACGAAAGATATCCATGATCAAGTTACTTGGTGCATTAAATTCTCAATCTCATCGCATTTTGGTATTCCAAGAAAGGATTCGCACTGAGCTTATTAGTCCACTTCTGAAATAGGCAGTCTACAAATTTTCGTACCAAAAGCATGAAAAATTTTTGGAACTTATCCGCACCACCAACAAGGACCATGGCCAACATGATACGACAATTAGCTGGATTGAGGGTTGGCGTGCAGCGTCAGGCGTCCAGAAACATATACTTGCACAAGGGACCGAGAGTGGCAGGACTCAAAAGAGATCCCGAAGAAGCATTCAGTACGCATACCGGCACCAAGTACGAAGCGAGCCCCGAGAACTTAAAGCACATCAAGGCGTTCTTGGAGGACAAGTATGCGATAACCGACGAGCTTGCGCTTCAGGTGTTGACACATAAGTCGTTTGGGAACGGTATAAAACCATACAATGAGAAACTCAGTGCCATGGGCTCCAAGATCACCAACCTTTTCTTTGCCAAATACGTGGTGGAGCAGGAAACCAGCAACGAGTTGCTGGTTAACGGCAAGAACTTGGATGTTTTAGGTACTCCAATCGCCAAGGAGTTGGCTGGACGGATGTCTTTGGGGATTTTTGCCAAAAACAGCAAGTTGAACACGACGATGTTCTGGAAGTCATACAATCACGGCTTGGGGTTCGAGACCAGCGGTGAGTTGAAGGTCAGTGCACAGATGATGTATGCGTTGATTGGTGCTGTGACGTTCACGCACGGCAAGAGTGTGGGAGAACAGTTTGTTAGAGAGAAGTTGTTGGAGGCTTCTCCTTCGCTCGAGGAAATCAGTGCTGCTATTGTGGAGAGAAGTTAGCGGGAGCGACTGGGGGCAGTTTAGCATTATGTACATAGTCTTTCGAAGCATCACAACAGAGTTTCGTGGTCTTTACGAATCATCAACAAAAACCGACCACTACAAACGTAAAGTAGCATTAAGCTTTAGTTCTCCTCATTAGTTAGATTTTCTAGGCAGTGTTTGGTTGCGAAATTGAAGCTGAAGGGGACCACAAATAAACACGAAAAAAAGGGGGAGCAAGAACAGAAAAAACTCTAGAAAGACATAAACCGTTTTGGATCTCCTTGAAACCAGCGTTCAATTAGACTTTTGGAATCCAGAATCAGTGGGGTTCATCTCCTAATAGTTATCGCTGGACACAATTGGTCCCCCCGTACCTGCACATGTAAACATGACACAAAGACGCGTTCGACAATGCACTAAAAAAAATCAAACTGCTTTTGCCTGGACGGCTACAACCCATAACAACACAGTTGATTTTGCTTGTTACATGAGATATAGCTTTGATCCAGCGTGTCCACTTTGTTCAGAGAGTCTATTATGAACGATTTGGTCCATCACTACAAGGTTTTGAAGCAGTTCCTCGACATCTCAGACGATGTGGGAGCCCGCAGCAAATCGAACTCAAACCGTGCCATTAGAGCCAGAGAAAAGCTCTTGAAACTCTCCGGAGCCCAGTTTAAGGAACTCAGTACCGATGTCTACGATGAGTTAAGAAGAAGAATCGATGAATCGAGGGGCGAGCCCGACTACTTGCTCCCTAAATCCTCGTTTCACCCCAAGAGAAACCAGGCAAGACAAAAGTTGTCCTCCTTACCACAGACCAGGTTCAAAGACTTGGTTTCTGATATCTCGTTTGAAATCGAAAGAAGAAACCTCCACATAGAACAGGCTTCGTCTACCACAGACAACTCCACCATCGAAAGCAAACACACTTCCTCCGCCACTAATCTCACCAGTTCCATCACAAACCAATCCCCCATGGGCAACAGCTTCCCACAGCCTGACATATCCCCAGCGTCGTATCAAGAAAAGGAAGGTAACACATCCAAGGACTCAATACCTCAACAAACGATTGGGATCCAGTCCAAAACAGTTGTGCCCACAAAGGCAAATAACCTTGCATGGTCTAGCGATGAAGAGGACGAAACGGTGGAGCCACCACCCGCAAAAGCGCTCCACGGCACGAGTAATAGTTTGGAACGGGAAAACTCCAGGAAGGATCTGATCATCGAAAACTTGAAACTCTCAATGTCCAGTCTCGAACAAGAACACAATCTGTTACTCGAAAAGTACAAGCTTCTCCAGGACGACTACGAATACACCAACTCCCAGAACAAAACCCTCAGTCAAGAAGTTGAACAGTTGAGCGAAGAGAAGTTGGACTGGCAACAAAATAAGTCGAACTCTCCAAATCTGGAAGAATTGGAATCTCTCAAGGCTGCTAATGCTGCTTTGAGACTTGAAAATCAGTCGCTCAAATCCGGCACTTCCTCTCGTGACATGAATACCTCAGCCCTTGGCTCGGATTCTTCTGTACCGGTACCTATTCCCGTGTCAGTCCCAGGTAGTCACTCTAGCATCAAGAAAGACTTGGAATCTTTCCTTGACAAGTTGGACTCGATTGAACCAACAAAGAAGGGTCCTAACCAAAACGAATTGAAGAAGGAAATTTCCAAATGGCAAGCAAAGTATGAAGAGGCTCGTTCCAATACGATTGCCACTAATATAAGCAAATCTGCTTTGGATGGCAAGGATTTGAAATCTTTTGTCGCTCCTCAAGGTTTGATTTCAATCAAATTGGTTGCCGATCTCCAAGCATTGATTGAAACTTTCATCAACGATTTGAATTCGGAATCATTGGATTCGGATGTGTTATTTGAAAAGATTTCCAAGATCTCCATTTTCTCCAATGAAATTGCTTCTCAAGGAGACCACCTGATATTAAACAGCAACGAGCATTCCCTTTGTTTGAGAGAAGCCGTCAGCTATGCACTTACAGCCACCAGATACTTTGCAGTTTACTCTTCAATTCTTCCCAGAATTGTTGTTGAACGAGCCATTGGCGAAATAAGCTTTACCTTGTGCGACTTGGTCTCTGTTTCGAAATTAAATGATGGCTCAGTTAAGTCCAGAAACGTTCTGACTTCGGCGATAGCACCAACTCCTGCCGTTAAGGAAGAATTTGGAGTGAGACCATTGAGAATGGCCAACAAATTGCGTGAAAATCAGACAAATGTCAATCCGTTCGTTGAGAACCAAAAGGTTAATGTCGATTCAACCAAGTCAGTTGAACCGGTACAGCAAACAAAGCCTCATGGTTCAGTTTCCACGGTACCAGTTTCGACTGGAGTGAATTCTAAAGAGATTTCCAAACCTGCCGAGACAAAACCTGAAAGCCGTGCTCAAGGGTTTTTGCGGAACTTTTCACCATTTGGAAAGAAGAGTATTGTCGCCGATCCACCAGCTCCTTCTACTTCATCTTCATCATCCTTGAAACAACGAGATGTACCACCAACTAGCAATAGAGTTCATTTTGGTGAGAACACAGAGGAAGAAGTTCAAATAATTCCCCAACCCAAAGAAGCCGATACTACCAATGAAGATATAGATGATGAAAGTGAAGAAGACGAAACGGAAAGTGTCGAGCCATTACAATCTGCATCTGAGAACTATGAAAAGGCACTTTCAACTCACCAGAGACAAGACTCGACCAACTCATACAAGTCGGTAGATTCTGATATTTTGGACGGAGGCTCATCGTTGCGTTCGACCGAAAAGGTTACACCAAAAGCATCACCTAATGGCAAGATCGGAACATTGACTTCTAAATTCGAGCAATCTCCGTTAGAAAATACGTCACCAATACAGAATGGTATGAAACTCTCGCCAAGAGGTAAGGGCATAGCAAATCTTGCTAGTAAGTTTAACGAGTCTACTGATAACTTGGCTTCAATACAATCGCCCCCGAAAGCTACGGCACTGAGCAAAAAGAGTATTTTTGACCGTATGCGTCGCTTTGAAAGTCCCCCAGTATCCGATGAAGGTTCTCCCCAACTGAACCATAGCAAGACCAGCTCTATTGGTACTGAACTGGATAGTGAGACTGCCAACAATAGTGTTGTGTATAATTCCAAAAAGTTGTCCGAACCATTTGCAGCAGTTGCAGAAGACAGAGAAGTTAATGGCCATTCTGTTTCTGGTGTCGCAGCAGGTGCTGGTGCTGCAGCTTCAGCCGCGGCTGCCACTGTATCTGAGACAGGTAAGGGTAAGGGATTGTTTTCAAGTATTCGCGATCGGTTGAACAACGACGACGCTGCTTCGGAGACAGACAAGGTGGATACCAGTACTGAAAAGGTGTTACCCTCTACTGCCGAAACAACTCCTCTGGGAGAGCCAGAGCCTGAAGAATTGCCGTTGAAGAGTAGTGGTGGAGGGCTTTTCCAAACGATCAAGCAGAAGCTTGGAGTAGAGGCAGAGGAGTCCGATACTTCGAGTACATTTGTTCAAGAAGAATCGACACAAGCTGAGCAAACCAAGATGGAGGTTGACGCATCCAAGGCGCAAGTCAAGGAAATCGAGGCACGTAGTCCACAGATACCGAAGAAGGTGAACTATGTTGAGCCCAAGTCCGAATCTGAGTCGGACAACGAGTCTGACGAAGAGTCAGATGAAGATTCGGAGGAGGATTCGGAGACCGAGGAAGAGGCTGAAGCGAGACAGAGACAGGAATACCGGAAGTCTATGGCAGCAGCTACGTTCAATGTTGATTTGTTTGATATTGATGATCCTGACAACACGATTACACAAGTGTTGCTTTATCTTGAGCATCAGACGGTGCAAGTGATATCGACGATCCAGTCGTTGTTGTCTGCGATCAAGAAGCCGAATGCTACACGTGGGGACTTGAGGGAGAAATCGCTGGCCATCACCGAGGTGATATCGCAGATGACGGAAGCCACCAACACATCCATGAACCAGACGCGGAATGCGCAGTTGAAGGAGCATGGAAGCTGGGTGGTGCGGAGTTTGGAGGACTGTAACCATCGGATGAATATTCTCTGCAAGCCGAACACCGACAAGAGCGACAGCGACTTTGCCGATAAGAACTTCAAGCAGAGATTGGCGGGGATCTCGTTTGATATTGCCAAGTGTACCAAGGAGTTGGTGAAGACGGTGGAAGAGGCCAGTCTCAAGGAAGATATTGCTCAGTTGGATGCCCGTCTCGTGCATGCCGACGATTTGACCTAATGTTTTTACTAGTGTGTATGTATAAAAATCTATCTAATGTATTTGGATAAGAACTGTTTATGCGTGTCGGACTTGAGGGTATCGGTCGTGAACGTTTCCAATGCCGAATCTTTGTTGGTGGACGTCCGTTTCTTTTTGTTTTCGTTGAAGGCTGACGAACGCCAGCTCCGTTTGGGAGCACCAGCCGCATCTCGTGGCCCCACGATGGGGTTATTGGTGAGTGCTTTTTGAGTTTTAAGTTCGTGGCGTTCGCGTTTGATTTTGTTGAGTTCGGCAAGGAGTTGGGACGAGTCGGAGTCGGAGTCGGAATCGGAGCCAGTCGCGGATGCGGAGGGATCTCCACCTGCACCAAGGTTAGAGTTTAAATTTTCGTTTCGTAAACGATTAAGCTCGTCCAATAAGGTCAGTTCGTCTTCGGAGTCTGATTCTGATTCTTGAAGTTTCTGTTCGTGTTTTAGCTCGTTGACTGCGCGTGACGCTGCGGCCGCATCGATTTGGGTATCGTTTCGGTATTTGAGATGTGTCTGCAGCGGTAAGGCACGTGAGTGCGTTATCGAGCCAGCGATAACAGCAGCCTTTCCTGTCTTGGCTTCTAGCGTAGGCCGGTGGTTGGTAGTCATCGAGGAGTCAACAAAAAAAAAAAAAATACAAAGTAAAACAAAAACAAAAATAAAAAATTCCCGATATAAATATTTAGAATCAAAAAGCCTGCGGCTGTGCGCAGTGTACCATAAATAATAAAAAATGCCGACGATCTGGGGAGCAGATTTTAGAGCTGGAATGACCAATAGGAACCGCGTTTTATCTCCGATATGGCCGAGACCTATTGTCTTTCCCCAGTCGGAGCCCTGTGGAGAAAGTCTGCCCCAAAGGCTAAAAAAAAAATAAGTAATAATAATCGATCAAAAAAATAAACTAGGTGCATGAAGTGGGGGTGAGGACATCTGGTTGGTCGGGATTGCTGCCGTATGAGGCACTCGTCCCCCACGGCCGACTTTTCCCCACCCTCCAACCACCTTTTAACCAACCGTTTAGCGACGCCTGGCATTGACATACAAACGCAGTCACCGAGAAGATCCTTGTTGCCGAGTCACTCTTAATGTTTGTGTTCCCTGCGTTCGACTCCAACTACAAGACGCGCAAGCGCACCTTCAAGTGCTGCCACTACTGTCGAATCAAACGCATCAAGTGCGATATCACGTCGGTGGACTACGAACGTGAGGGATGCGGCACCTGTCGCCGCCACAACGTCGAGTGCAGCCTAAAGAAGGCTCGCGACGAAGAACCAGAACCATCTCCACTCCAGCCACACACTCCGATCCAACCCACACCTTCACTGCAGCAACTGCCTCCAATGTCCATTCCCATTCCAGTAGCGGTGCAGTCTGTCGAGCCGTTGCCCACCGACCAATCAGACGTGCTGGACGACGAGCAGCCGCTCTTTGCAGCATCCGAATCACGCATTACTCCTCAGTACCTCAAATCAAAGTATAACTTCAATATCCTGGGCCAAGATCTGGACTCATCGTACCAGCTCCTTTTCCACGGCCATCCGAAAGCCATCATTGCCAATGCGTCTGAAGATAAAAGTATCTGGCACGAGTCGGGTGTCTACATCAAGCAAAAGACAGAAAACAACGACTCGTCGTACAAAATCCGCCATTTTGGCAAGGCTGGCACCGAAAAGCAATGGGAAATCCGCAACATGACCGTGTACAAGTTCCTTGTGTCCATCTATGCATTCACGCTCTCGAGTCCACAGTACCCTTTTGACCCGTTTGACGTTAAACAGTTGATCGAACTCTATTTCTACAAGATAAACTCCATTTTTCCAATCGTTCACGAAAAGGGGTTCTGGGACGATTACCACAACAACAAGGCCCAGAACGTCTTGGTTTATTGCATTGTGATTGCCATTCTGCGCGACCGCATGGCGTGTCCGATCTTGAAACGGGTGTTTTCCAAGGGCAAACCCAACGGTGAACCGTCGGAACTCTCGCAACAAGAGTTTGACGAGGAATTGATCAAGTTCATCACCGAACTCGAGTATAAAGTACGCCAAATCATGCTTATTCTCCCTCAGTTGGGCGACGACGATAAGTTCTCGCGGCTCGTGGTACTGCTCTTGCTCTCGCTCAACTTTAGTTTCGACAAGTTGGGCAACGAAAACAGCTCGCTCGATATTTCTGCAGCTATCAACTTGTCAAATACCTTGGGGATCCATATGAAACGGTTTGGTGATACCGAGCCTGAAAAGGCCGAGTATACCACGACCCTCTGGTGGATCTGTTACATCTTTGACCGCTTTAATGGCTTGGTCAATCAACGTGCTATCTTCATCAAGCAGGAGGACTTCAACGTCGACTTGCCGTACTACAACATCACCTTATTGAAACTCGTTCAGTTGGCCCGGTCGTTGGAAAACATGTTTATTCTGATCTACCAGCCGTTCCACAACAATAAGAACATGAGTATCCTCACCGCTGAGTCTGCTGTTCGTTACCATCTGTTTGATTTTGACGAGTTCACCCGAATCGAGTTCAATCTCTGCGATAAAGAACGGGCCAGCAAGCGTCGGGTTTACGAATCGTCGATGTACTCCACAAACGAGTACGTTTCAAACACAATTCACTTCTTTTCGCGGATGGTCAACAATGCCGTGGTTCTTGGGGTTCAGAAAGCCAATTACGACAACCAGATGATACCCAAACATGTTCCTGAGGCGACGTCGCTCAGGTCAGCCGAGAATATCTTGTGGTACATTCGAGAAATGAAACAGGACTACGTGATGAACATCCCCTTGATTCCATGGTGTGTGCTGCTTGCTATGGCGGTGTCACTTAAGGAACGGACCCGTTTCTACTTCAATCCGGCGCTGGTCGAGTACCGTGAAGATAAGGAACAACCGTTGTTCCAACTTGAGGACTATGTCAAAGAGTTGAAGAAGTTCAGTCTGACATGGTGGCTCTTTGACGAGATCTGTCGTCTAACACTGGACTTCATCGATAAACTAGCAGGACGGCCGCCCGTGTCCAAACGACGGAGAGGATCCAAGAAACAGAAACGTAAGTCTCTGCATCCGTTTGTGGGAAATAATGATTGGATGACTCCCGGAAGCGGATCCCTGCATCAAGGAACGCCGCTCCTGCGCGAGGAATCGATCCCGTCGATCAAGAACATGTTGCTTTCGCAGTCACAGCAGGCTCTGGGCACCGAGTTGGGGATATTTGACACCAACACCATGTCGTCGCTCAGAACACCCACGTCTTCCGAGGGGGTATCCGGACCCAACTCGATCATGGACGATACTGAGTATCACCAATACTTTGAGTCGGTGCTGATGGATATCTTCAACAACGACTTTTTCAAGGATGTGCCGAATGTGATCAATTTGTTGAATTGAAAAAGCTTATGACTTTAATGATTATAGTGTAGAACACTAGCAAAAAAATATGTTAATCTATAGATACAAAACCCCCTCATGTCAAATAGACACGTCTATTCGTCTTCGATTTCGTCTTCCCAGCCTTCTTCGTCGACACGTTCTGGCAACAACTCGCTCATCACGGGCCCTCCCGTTTCCTGGACCAAGGCCTGGACCTGTTCGATCAATTCTGCGTCTGCCTCAACCACATCGCTGTTGATGACCTTGTACGCCAGAGTCAAAGCGCTGCGGGCCTCTGCCACCAGTTCCATGACCTTGGCATCCTTGGAAGCCTTGAGCTCGGCGATCTCAACGTCCCGGTAATCGTTGGTGGTGTTTTCGCCCGCCACGATCCGTTTAGCTACAAACAAATGGGCCAATGCTTCGTAGTAGTATGGTTCCAAGACGTTTTCGTTGATGTCCTGGACGTTGGACGAGATACCCACTGCCTCATTGTAGAGCTCGAGCTCGATGGCGTACCGTGCGAGCGTAAGCAACGGCTGGATCAACTCGACGTACTCCAACCCGACCTCGAACGAGTCGCGTTCTTCGTCTTCCACTGCTCCATTCTGTAAATCGTTGGCCGATTCTTCAAGCTGTGTCTTTTTCGCCTGGAATAGTCTCCAGGACTCCAAGAGCGCCGTGGTTGCCTCGTCGGTTCTCTGCTGCGATATCCGGATCGAAGAGAGAAGCGACAACGCCTCGGGATTGGCAGAGTCCAACGATAACGAGTACTCGATCAACTTGTTGCATTCAGCTTCGGCCTCGGGTTCCATACACAAGTCAGTCATCCAGATCTCGATTTTGGCAAAGATCCCTTGGTTGAGCTTCTTGATAAGGTACTTGCGCAACAGCTGTGGTGTCTGGTACACCTTGGCCAACTCTGCGAGTTGTGCATCGTCGTTTTGGTTCGTATCGACCAACTCCACCTGCTGCTGGAGTCTCACGAGCCCGATATCCAACGACTGAAGCCCGTCGTGGCCCCCAATCAATTGGCCCAAGTAGAAGAACTTCTCGCTGCCTTCAGCAGCTGCCGGGTCCTTCTGGCACGCCCGCACAAGCACATCGTACGCCTGCTCAACATCATTGGTTTCCAAAAGCGTCTCCCCGTAAAGCTGGAGAAACTTGACGTCGTCAAGGTGTGTGTCTGCTTCAGCCAGAAGAAGCTGGAGTGCTTCTTCGGCTTGTGACGACTGCAACAACGCTCTGGCGTTTGCAAGCAACGACATTAGAATTAGTTGATCTTTTTTTAACCAAATCTCATCGCTGAAAAATACCAGCGATGTCCAGTCTCGAGACGGAGTACCAAATACTCCACCTTCTCTACTACCGCAGTCGCAACCAGCACCACCAGCAGGTCTGGTGGAAACTGTTGGATTTGCTCCATCGTCATTTTCGCAAATACGTACGTTTTCTGCTGCTGCAACTGCTGCTGGTTCAAGCCGATTTGGCTCGCTACTTGCTCCGCCGCATCATTCCTCGCGCATACTACGAGTTCAACGGCATTCTTGCGTTGGGACAATTCATCAACTTGGGCTTTGCTTTGCTCGGTAACTTGAGTAGAATAAACCTGTTGTTACTCGAAACAACTCCACAGCTCGATACTAAACCGGTCTTGAAACCGTCGCTACATACAGAAACCGAAGACGATATCGGCGAAGTCATTACCCACATCCCAGTCGTCACCACTGCTCCTACACTCGCTTCCATTGATGACATCTTTGACAAAAAGAAGAAGAAAAAGAAGAAACCAAAAAAGAAACGGTCAGATATTGACGATATCTTTGGATGATCCGTTGCTGGGACCATTCTCTCAATATTCCAATTGTACATTTAGTAATAATAAGCCAATAACTATCTCTATTCCCCCTAAAAAAATTCCAAAAACAAAACAAATATTAATAATAAAAAGACATTATCGTACCACAACTCAATTAAACACTGCCTGGTTGTATCCAGTGTTTTTTTGGTCAGCGTAGTACGATTTCTGGTAATAACGGACCGGCTCAGCATAATTGAAACTCAACTGGTCCGTGTCCAAACAATAATCGTCGTCGTAGTCTTTTTCATACTGAACCGACTGCCCGGCTGGTACTGCTGTGGTCGTGTTCATGATGGTTGTGGTTGAATATTGCAATGGCGACCTCGTCATACGTTGTGGAGCGCCGCCGCCGGATCCAACCGACGATGGCGATGCGTATTCTTGTGTGCTTGGATTATGCTGGTTGGGAGTTCCCAATCCAGAGGTGGGGCTTTCAATAATCGACGGTGAGTCCTTGCCCAATGCCAAGTTGTACTTGGATAACGTCAGAGCGTTCTCCTCGATATGCTTTAATTGTTCTTTAGTCAATCTCTTCTTGAGTCTATTCTTGATGCGCGACTTACCTTTGAAACCAGGAGGTAAGTAGCGACACTCGGCTCCTTCAACGTGCATCTCACACCATATCTCGGCATTGGGGAAGTGCTCGCCACACATGGAACACATACCTGGTGAGCTTGTTCTGTCCTTGGTCTTGGTACCCATTGGGTACTTGAAATGTCTTGACTTCAAGTGGGTCTTGTACGTATCTCGTCTGGAAAACCCACCCGTAGAGTGGCATTTGTGCGTGAGGTTGTTCTCATCAATGTAGATACTATACTTGTGAAACGGGCACTGGTACGCCTTCTTTTCGGCGTGTTTCTTTAAGTGACGCGTAAGATATCCCCGAATCTTGAACACGGCATCACAATGGGGACAGTTATAACGTTCATCCTCGCCCTCACCAGTCATATCTTCCGATAACAACGAAGGAGAGCGGATCTTCTTGTCCAGAACATCTTGCGGAGTGAAGGGAGATAAATGATTGTTGATCGGGGACTCGATGTCTTCCTTCTTTTTCTTTTTTGCTGACAATATGGATTCGTTGTTTGAGGACGAGTTGGAGATGGTTGGCGATAAGTTCATTTCATCATCGTCTTCGTTTTTTACTTGCTGAGGCAACTTGTTGTCGATTTTAAATACGTCTAGTTCGTTGCCCGAGGTTATTTCGTCGGTAAAAGCCCATTCGATCTCGCCCTTCTCATTCTTGAACGGAAGTAATCTTGTGGTGAGACCCGTTGAACATGGCTGTGGAGTAGATGCCTTTGGAGTTCTTGGTCTTTCTGGCATGGGGTTCATTTCGATGGACGTCTGGCTTATGGAAGGAAAGAGTTTCTCCTTTTTCTTGGTGGGTTTCCATTCCGAGTCCAGCGGCAACATTAACAACTCCGAGCCAACAATGAGTGATACAAAGTAGTCGTAGATGATATGGAGCGCCTGTAAGACAAGTGTGAAGATCGCCAAATCCACCACCGTTTTGATTCCCTGGGCCCTGTTCGAAACTGGAATAGATGGCGAGGTCGTGGACGACTTTTCCTTGTTGCCCATTCTATACTAAAGTATGTGTGTGTATGTGTGTATGTGTGTATGTGTGTGTTTTATTTCTGTGTTTGGTTGTTCACGCTTTATGGATTTGTGGTGATAGTCAGAGTTGTCGTGGTTGTAAAGTGGGATGCTTACGTTTTGGTATGGTCAATTTCCTGGCTTTTTTTTTGTTGGCCACCACACACGACCCCTTTTTCGCTTGTCGTGCCAAACTCCGTGCTTTCTAAGCAGAACCAATAAAAGGGGCAAGAGATGCGATCCTGCAGGATAAATTTTTGGTAGTAAATTATCTGTCGCCCCAAAACAATAAAATGTGACCCTAGTTCCAGGCACCATGGTGGTGGCCCCTGTTGTTTGGCACGACGGGTGAAAGTTAAATTATCCGCAGACCCCGAAAGGCGTGACTGGCGACTGCTTTTTTTAGAATTTTTAATATATAATTTTTTCTTATTCTTTTTCTTTTTCTTTTTTTATTTTATTTCATTTTATTATATTTTATTTTGTACGAGAGCCAATGCTCATACCAGTATGCATCATAAATTGTGAGCACCTGACATCAAAAGATCGTGGAGCAGGGGAACTACCATCTCACTGGCAAGGGCCCTAAGTAAGTCTTCCATCTCGAGCACCTCTGTAGCCTGGTGTATCTGTGTGTAGAGCACAGATTTCTTGCTTTTTTCCAAGTCAGTGTCATTATTCTTATTATTATTGCCCATCGTCTCAAAAAGCAACGGTGACGAAATGCTCAACACCAGAGGCACTGCGTCGGCATCTTCTGAAAGCAACGAGTTGATGTTCAACTTCTTGCGGCTAAGTTCGATCTGGTTGCGACGATCGCCTTCGCCTTCGTCTTCGTCTTCGTCTTCGTTGTCTTCTTCATTACGTAAATTGTCCCAGATCCGCTGCACGCTTGTGATTCCTTGCTTGAGAAACCACCATTTGGTGCTAAACTGCGTGATCCCGTCGCTGTAGCGAAGCCAAAGAATGTTGACGCGGTCACGGACTTCAGGGTCGATCTGCAGAGTGTTTTGTTCCAACATCAAACGGTACTTCATGGCGATGTTGCAGCACGCCGAGAAACAGCTCGACACGACCGGCGTGTTGAACAAGAGCTGGTGGTTATTTTGGCGTGTCACACGCTGGTACAACTCCATCACGTTTTCCGTTGCCTGGAGCGAAAGCTCGTTGATCTTGTGTTCGGTGTGCTGTTTCTTGGCCCGGAACGCCGCAATCACTAACACGATCATGTTCTTGATCAACCGGCTGATAAAAAAGATGGTCTGGTTCACGTAATCTCCCTGGGATACGCGTGGCAAATGTGGCTTCATCTGTACGATCTCGCTGTACCCAAACACAGACGCAAGCACCGTGTCGTCCTTGCAGAGCGCAAACTCCAGCACCACAAACTCTTCGGGCAGCATGAAGCTGGTGGTGGAGTTTGGCTGAAAGAACGCCTCCATCAAGTTCTGGAGCTCGGTGGCAAGATCCACCAACTTCATGAGGCTTGTGTTATGGTTCGGTCGATCGATATTAAAGTCGATTTCCTTGATGAACATGGCCTTCGAATTAATGGCCCCATTGAACCGGTCAAATACAAATAACGTCCACCACAACTCCTTGAGATAGTTGGACTTGTTCACCAACCCTTCCAGGATCAACTTTTCGTGGTTGACGTTCATGTGGATGAATAAAGAGAGCCCGTAGTTGATACAGTCGGTCAAGTCGTGTGAGCTCTGCTCGTTTCCAAACTGGTTGAAGTTGAAGTGGAGATGGAGCAACATCTGACACTTGAGTCGCAGCAACGCATCGTCGTCTCCAAGTTCTGGTAGCACCAACAAGATCTGTCGTATCTTACCCTCCAAGCTCGTCATATGCTCGACAATTTTGTCGGCCAATTGAGTCCCCGACAAGTCGAATAGTCGGCCATAGACAACTTCAGCAAGCTCGTCGCGCAGAATCACCAAGATCATCGCGTAGAGCACGATTGATGGGATCCTGCTTGAAATCCCCACGGGATCCTCCTCTAGATGGGTCCAGAACTCGGTCTCATCAATAATGGGAAAGATAGAGTTGATTTTGTAGAAATAGATCTCGAGCAACTCGACTAGGCCCTGTCGATCGATCCTGACTCCGATTCCAGGCGTCGAGAGCTTGAAGGCGTCGATTGCAAGTAAATATTGGTAGGTGTATGGGTTTTTGAGGCTCCAGAGCGAGTGCCTGAAAACACGAGACGATAAATCGTTCCTAAAGACCCCGCCGTGTTCGTTCTGGCTCATTTCTGCCCGCATGGGGATCCTACTATAGTTGAATTTGGGCCGAGACCAAGTGATATTGAAATCAAACCGTTCTTTCAAGTACAAAGGCGTGATTTCCTTCATCTGTTCACCGTTCAAAATCACGGACGACGACGATGGCTGCGGTTCCTGGACCGGCTGAGAAAGCATGTACGGCTGTGGAGGCATCACATTTTGTAGGTGAAAAGGAGAGCTGCTGGCGACGATTGGAGGAGCCTGCGGTGTAAATGGTGCGACGTATGGCTGTGTCTGCACGGGCGTGCATGGCTTCTTGACGGGTCTCTCCACAATGAAGTCACACACAATGTCGCTCTTTTTGCAGGTATCACAGCCAGTGAGCTCGTAGTCGGGCGACAAGATGACGCACTTCATGCGCTTCGACCGACACTTGCGGCAGCACTTAAATGTACGCTTGCGAGTCCGGTAGTTGGAGTTGACTGCGGGAAACACGTACATTCTTTTTGCCGTTGCTGAGTGCTGGGAGCTTTTCGAATTTTCCACAGAAAATTAGCAAGTATGAGCACTTTGCGGCCAAAGAATTCGATGCTGCCGTTGCATCCCATGCGTGCTGCAATACCCAGCAGATGCGGGGCGGCACGTAACACGATATCTCGGCATTGTTTTGACAGGTGATTATTTAAGGGCCGTGCATGAGCCTTCGCCACATTTCCTTGCCGCAAATGAGGCTTGTCCTCGTTATTTGAAAGGTCGTGGGAAAACCGATCAACCCCAAAAAGTCAGGTGCACGCGATGGAATAGCAGTTGCCATCTCCATCGCTCTCAATATGTCGCCTGATCTCGCCACGTTTAGGCATGATTCTATTATCAAGAAAGGCGACCTGTACTGGTTCATGGAGGTGTCGCAGGACTCGTTTCCGGGCCAGGCATTTGGATTGGAGGTCGTCGAGATCTTGCACCATTCGCAGTCGGCGTACCAGGATATCTTGATCTTCAAGTCGGCGACGTACGGCAATGTGTTGGTGCTCAATGGGATCGTGCAGTGTACGGAGCGCGATGAGTTTGCGTACCAGGAGCTTATCACACACGTGCCGGTGATGGCGCATCCCTCGCCACGCCGTGTCTTGGTGATTGGAGGAGGTGACTGTGGGGTTGTCCGCGAGTTGGTGAAACATGTGGAGGACCATACGGTCGAGCTGGTGACCATGGTTGAGATTGACGACATGGTGATCCAGCTCGCAGTACAGTACTTACCGCAGATGTCGAAGTACTACAAGCACGAGAAAGTCAAGTTGGTGATTGGCGATGGGTTCAAGTTCTTGAAAGAAAACGGCGAGCTTTTTGACGTGATCATCACCGACTCAAGCGATCCCGAGGGGCCTGCCGAAGAGTTTTTCCAGGTCAACTACTTCAAGCTCTTGCTCAGTAACTTGAACCGCGACGGCATTGTTATTATGCAGAGCAGCGAGAATATCTGGCTCAATCTCGCGTACCTCCGGGACTTGAAGCAGAAAGCGCAGCGTGTTTTTTCCAGCGTGGCGTATTGCCAGTGTTATATGCCAAGTTATACTGGCGGACAATTGGGGCTTCTTGTGGCCACCAACGGTCCAGCCGACTTGAAAAGTCCAGTAAGGACATTTGATAGAGAAAAAGAGCGTCGTTTGTTTAAGTACTACTCGTCCGCGGTCCATGCGGCGTCGTTCATCCTTCCACTCTGGGCAGAAGAAGCATTAATGTGATAAAATCTGTATAAACCTGTATTCTTCCAACCTGTAATTCCGAAAAAAACTTATCATAACAATTGCAATAACACGACCTTGTTATACACGACCTTACACGGCCTAGTACACGACCTTTTTGCAACTATGACCTCCAACGAAGAAGAAGGCTACACGTCCAACATCGATGATCAGTTGTTGAGCGTGGTGAAGCAGGAAGGAGTCGGTGTTCATCACGAGATGGACCGAGTCAAGTTGGAGCAACTCGCCCACGACGCCGCTGCGCTTGACAAGAAGAAGAAGGTGCAACAGGAACAACAACAGCAGCAGCAACAACAAGAACTGCAGCTGCAGCAGGAAGAACAGCAACAGCTCCAGCTCCAGCAGCTTCACCATCACTACAACGACGACGTGGACGAACTGGAATATAACATCCAGATCCCTGAACCGATTGTTGATTCGAAGCTGAAGATTTATCCGGTGACAGAAAACACCATCACGGCCGAAGGCAACTTGATCACGCGGCCGTATCCCGAGCAGGTGTTCCATCTGCGGGACGACTTGAACGACTTTATTCAGGAGTTTGCTCGCGACAATGGCTTTGGTGTGGTCATTGCCCATTCCAACAAGAAAGCGATCTACTACACGTGCGAGTTGGGTGGACGGTACCGCCACAAGAAGCACAAGAAGGTCGATGACGAGGTGGAGATTGACAGCACGTACCTCATGGATCCCAGCAGCAGCCAGCGTGTGGCCAGCAGCAGCAGCAACAACTCAAAGACAAAGAAACTCAAGTGTCCGTTCTCTATGACGTCGTCGTACAAGAAGAGCACCGGCGTGTGGACGCTACGCACGACATGCAACGAACACAACCATCCACAGTTGGACCCACTCTCGAACCATCCCATGTTAAGGAAACGGAGCGACGAGCTCAATCTCTTGATCTTGGACTTGTACAAGGTCGGCACCAAGCCCTCGCACATCGAGCAGAAAATCAAGGAGCAGTATCCCGACGTTCTCATCAAGCGTGAAGATATCTACAACGAGATCCGGGGCTACAAGCGCAAGCTCAAGAAACAAACGTCGCGTTTCGGGGCTCCTTCGGGCACCCGTCTCTTGCTGTACAAGAAACGGACCGCAGGCGCCGTGGCCCAGGACCAGAACGACAACGAGGAGGCTGTGGCGGCGGCACAGGCTGCCACCAACGCGTTCATGAACGCCGAAACGCCCCAGGACGAAGCGCTGTTGTACGAGTTGCAGCAGCAGCGGCCACCGCCACTGGCACTCAAGGAAGAGTTTCAGCGCCACTTCAATGCTGCTGCTGCCGAGGCTGCCGCTGCCCACCAGCAGCAGTTGGACGACCAGCAGTACCAGTACCACCAGCACTTGCAGGAGCATGGGTTGCAGGACAGCGAAAGCACGGCAGCAGCAGCGATTGCGGCCGTCGCACACGCAACACGACAGCACCATCATCACGGCGACTCGCCCGAGTTATCGATGGACAACATCGACAGTCGCTTGGTGGGCGAATAGCTCTTTTTTGTTGTATATTTTTGTGTTGTATATTAGCCTAATTGTGTTTACATTCCCCGAAGTAGCTCGAGCGCTTGCGTTCTTTCCTCGTAGAGCTTGGCCAACTCGCCGACCTTGCGGCCCCGGATCACGGGTTTACGTGTGGGCTCCACCAACTGCGAAAGCGACTGTGTTCGTGTATGCTTGAACAGAACGGACGTGGGCACCTGTGCCAATGATCTGTTGGCCTGTGATGGAGCAGAGGGAGCCTGGTCGAGTTCCTCCGTGGGTTCTTTTTCTATTTCTTTATCTTCTTTTTCTGGTGGCCGTTTCGGCATCGGCGGTTCTTCTGGTGGTGGCCGTTTGGGCATGGGAGGAGGAGCCTCCGTCTTTTTCTGGAAAGTTTCTGTATCAAACAAAACGACCCTATCGTTTTCAATCGTGATATCGTAGTCGAGGTCGTATGTATGGACCGTCAGTTGCTGAGCACACTCGAGAATCGAGACATACTTGTACTGTTCGCGGAGCTGGGGCCAGAAGTCCAACACGTTCTTGACAAAACGCGATACAATCAACATCTTGTCCTTGTTGTGGGCCGAGAAGAACTCGTGGCTCAAGCAGTGACTCAAGCACCGCGAGATTGTTGTGGTGGTGTGTCTCGTATGGCTGGTGTCGCAGATGCGGTGACACAAATCGATGAGCTGGTACAAGACCTGGGCGTAGCCCTCTGCTTCGTCGTGTGAGTGGACGATGCGGTTAAACACGGCGCTCGTGTACTGCCATTCGTCGGTCATGGGTAACGCGATGCACAGCACGGGCACGAGCGCACGCGGCATCTCCATCAAAATGCGTTTGAAGACGGTGCTGATACAATAAATATCCCAGTCATTAATCCAAACGAGCTGGTTACGGTTGATGCACTGGTACAAGATGTCGGTGCTGGTCTTGTTTCCCGGTTTGTGGAACACGAGCTCGATGTTGGAGCCGTACAAGTCGAGAATGTGAAAAATCTGGTAGAAATGAAAGTAGAAAACGGCGTCCGACAGAGGGTCGATGCGGGTGCAGGGGTTGATGAGTGGGGTGAAGCGCATGGGCAAGTGGAGGTCGCGTTCGATGTCCAAGTTGTATTTGTAGATGTTGAGGGAGATTTTCAAGCGGGTGATGTCGACAAAGTTGGCGAGCATTGACAACGATTTGCAGTGGATGATGACGTTTGCCAGCTGCGGCTGCAAAGGTGCAATGGTGAAGGTATCGATCAACTTGTTCAACAGAGCGAGCTGGTTCTTGAGATTGAAGTTGGTGAGAAGTTGCGTGATTGATTTGACGAACCAACTGTCGTGAACCGTGATGATTTTTATGAGGTTCTGGAGGTTGAAGGAGTCGGCCAAGAAAGCCTTGAGGAACTTGAGCCCCCATATCCATGAGATCTTGTTGAGGCCACAGCTGAACATGATAAGCACGTACGGATGTGTGGGCAAGAGTGTGGTGAGCGTCGGTATGAATTCGTCGTAGTTGATGGTGTCTGTAGACGGAAGATGCAGCGTATCGAACACGTAGATAGGGAGGCTGGTGACGACATCGATGACGTCTGACTGGAAGAAGATACGGTCCATCGGAACCAGAATGCAATGGCGGATGGTGGTGGGAAGAATACGCAATTGCGGTAGCAGAACCGCGGGACTGAAAGGATGGTGATGCAGTGGGAATGTGGTTCAAAGAAGAAGAAAAAAAAAGAGCAGAAGGCAAATGGACCCGGCGGGAATACTCACGTAGGGCAACGTATCTAACGTAGTGTATTGGTGGTGAACAGGGTGTAAATGGTAAATAACGCGACACAAAAGTCATGGAACGGTGTCAGTTATTCGCGACAAAAAGACCACAGCACACACGACACTTGTCAGCCAAGAAGATATCTTAGTACATACAAGAACGACGCGAGACCACTAGGAGCCGCGACACCACATCTGAGCACACACGTTACGTTCGACTTTCTAGTCTTCTTTTTCTGTTCTGTTCTAACCCGTCCTAACAAGCTTCTTACACTGCACTCACACCACTCTTACACTTTTTACACTTCTCCGATGACACAACTCTCTCATTGGATAGTTTCCTTTTCTTTTCTCTTCTCTTCTATTCTTCTCTTCTTCTCTTCTCTTCTCTTCTCTTCTCTTCTCTTCTCTTCTCTTCTTCTCTTGTTCTGTTCTGCTCTTGTTCTCTTCTTCTCTTTCTCCATATTCTTAGGTCGTGTCCGGGGCAAACACACCTCACATAATCAACAATAATTTGCCATCGATTTCTACCACAACCATGGCTCCTACTAAAGAAGATACAAAAGAACCAGAAACTACGGTTTCAAAGAAACCAGTCGTGAAGGAGGAAGAGCTCTCGGAAGAAGATCAACACTTGAAGGATGAGTTGGAGTTGTTGGTCGAACGTTTGGGCGAAGCGCACCCGCAATCAAAGCACGACGACTACTTGGCACAGTTGAAGACATTCATCAAGGACTCAACGACGTCCATGACCGCCGTTCCAAAGCCGTTGAAGTTCTTGAGACCTCACTACGTCACGTTGGCGGGCATCTACGCCAATTGGGACCATAGCACCAACAAGGTCCGGTTCGCCGATATCCTCTCAGTGCTTTCTATGACCCACTCCGACGACGGTAAGCGTGAATCGTTGCGCTACAGATTGGAGTCATTTGATGAACTGATTGCTGACTGGGGCCACGAATACATGCGCCACTTGGCCCTCGAGATCGGCGAGGCGTACCCTGAAGCCTTGGGCAGCGAAGACGGCCTGGTCGACAAGTTGGTCGAGTTGTCGCTTAAGATCGTACCCTTCTTCTTGGAACACAACGCAGAAGCTGACGCCGTTGACTTGTTGTTGGAAATCGAGTCCATCGACAAGTTGCCCCAGTTCGTCGACGAAAACACTTATGCGAGAGTCTGCTTGTACATGGTGAGTTGTGTGCCATTGTTGGCTCCTCCAGACGACTTGTCGTTCTTACACATTGCATACGCCATCTACTTGAACCACAACCAGTTGACCAGAGCGTTGACGCTCGCCATCAAGTTGGACGACACCAACTTGATAGAACAGGTCTTCAAGTCAACCACCGACAACTTGGTCCACAAACAGTTGGGCTTCATCTTGTCCCAACAATACAACAGCTTCAAATACCCGGGAGACGACCAGGACGTCCAGGACGCCATCTCCAACACCAAGCTCAACGAATACTTCCAATACCTCACCAAGGAATTGAACTTGTTGGACCCCAAGGTCCCTGAAGACATCTACAAGTCACACTTGGAAAACTCCAAGTACGGCTTGGGTGTTTCCAGCTCGATTGACTCGGCAAAGCAGAACTTGGCAGCGGCGTTCGTCAACTCGTTCCTCAACTTGGGTTTTGGCTCTGACAAGTTGATCCAGACCGAAGAAGACAACAAATCGTGGATCTACAAAACCAAGGGCCACGGCATGATCTCAGCCACTGCATCTTTGGGATCCATTCACCAATGGAACATCAACGAAGGGTTACAGAACTTGGATAAGTACACCTATTCTTCTGAAGACGAAGTTAAAGCAGGTGCTTTGTTGGGTACGGGTATAGTCTCTTCCAACGTCCATGACGATGTCGATGCCGCATTGGCCTTGTTGCAGGATTATGTCAACGATCCAAAGAAGATCTTTCAAACGTCTGCCATCAACGGATTGGGGATTGCATTTGCTGGTTCTGCCAATGAAGAAGTGTTGAACTTGTTATTGCCTCTTGTTTCTGATGTTGACTTGCCCTTGGAAGTATCGTGCTTGGCTGCTTTGGCCTTGGGACACGTCTTTGTGGGCACTTGTCACGGTGACATCACTTCGACCATCTTACAAACTTTGTTGGAAAGAGATTTCACGCAATTGGCCAACAAGTTTATCAAGTTCATGTCGTTGGGATTGGGCTTGTTGTACATGGGCAAAACCGAACAGGTGGAAGATGTGCTTGAGACAATTGATGCCATCGAACATCCAATCAGCAAGACCTTGAAGGTGTTGGTCAACATATGTGCCTATGCTGGTACTGGTAATGTTTTACAGATCCAGTCGTTGTTGCAGATGTGCACTGCCAAGCCCAAGGACGGTGCAGCTGAAGAAAAGAAATTGGAACAAAGCGAAGAAGAACAAACCAAGGCCGAGGACGACCAAGAAAAGGAAGTCAAGACCGAGGTGAAGGAAGAAGATGTGGAAATGGAAGATGCCGAAGCTGAAGACAAGAAGGAAAACAAGAAGGAAGAAACTGAAGACAAGAAGGAAGAAGCTGAAGAAGACGAAGATGACAAGGAAAACGAGACGGAAGAATTGTACCAAGGTATTGCTGTTTTAGGATTGGCCTTGATTGCCATGGGTGAAGATATTGGCCAGGACATGTCGTTACGTCACTTCTCGCACTTGATGCATTACGGAAACTCGCTTATTAGAAGAGCCGTTCCGTTGGCCATGGGCTTGGTGTCGACTTCTAATCCACAGATGAAGGTGTTTGACACGTTATCGCGTTTCTCCCACGACCCAGACTTGGAAGTTGCACAGAATGCGATTTACTCGATGGGGTTGGTTGGTGCTGGTACTAACAATGCAAGATTGGCCCAATTGTTGAGACAGTTGGCTTCTTATTATATCAAGTCGCCCGACTCGTTGTTCATAGTGAGAATTGCGCAGGGGATCTTACATTTGGGTAAAGGTACCCTTACGCTTACTCCGTTCAATATCGAAAGGACTATTTTGTCCAAGGTATCGCTTGCGTCGTTGTTGACGATTTCCATCGCATTGTTGGACCCCAAGGCCTTCATTTTGAACGACTCGACCAGTGAAACCACGCACCAGTTGTTGTACTACTTGACTCCTGCGATCAAGCCCAGAATGTTGATAACGGTGGATGAAGAATTGAATCCAGTCAAGGTCAATGTGCGTGTTGGTCAAGCTGTGGATGTTGTTGGACAGGCCGGTAAGCCCAAGACAATCACCGGATGGGTGACGCAGTCCACGCCTGTGTTGTTGAACTACGGTGAACGGGCTGAGTTGGAGAATGAAGAATGGATAAGTTTATCGAGTTCTTTGGAAGGAATTGTTATTCTTAGAAAGAACCCTGATTATATAGAAGTCGATGCCAGTTGATTGGTGGACCAACCACTGTCGACAATGTGTGATAGGAGCTATAGTTGAAGCAGATAAAGTCTATTGAAATTATGTAGAAGAAATAGAATGAAATGAAGAAACAAAAAAGCATGGACTTTTACTTGAACTCCTGGGCCTTGCCGGCCATCAACAAGCCGACAATTAAGCCAAACAAACCCAAAACTGAGCCAAAGATTTCAATGACCAAGATCTTGACGAATAACGACGAGTCGGCGGCGTCTGAGATGGCGGCCGTAGAACCAGTAATGCCCACCGCAACACCACAGATCAAGTTGGAAAGACCCACCGTCAAGCCGGCCCAAAACAACGAGTAGCCCGTGTACAAGTTTTCCTTTGTGTACAAGACGTCAATCAGCGACACAGATGTCAATTTCGACGAGAAGACAATAGCCATGATCAAGCCGTAGATCGCCACGACTTCACAAAAGATAATCGAAATCAAGTTCTTTGTGGTGATCCGTGGCGTCTTGACACCAGCACCAAGGATCGAGGACCCAGTCACAAAAATACCCCATGCAGCACCCACTACTGAAAACCCAATACACGACACAATACCCAAGTTGGCCCAAAGGTAAGGAGAAGACGTTTCTAAGAAATCACCGACATTGAAGCTCTCACCAGCGTTGTTGAAGAGCATGTAGCCACCCACCGTCAAGAGTGTGGCCACAAGAAGACTTTTTACGACAGCCATACTAGATTGGGGCCTATGAATTGATTGATTTTAGATGAAAGGCTTGGGTTGATAATTGATGATTTTTTGAGGTGGTGGGAGGACCTGTGTTCTGTGTTGCTGGTTAGTAACATGCAATAATACTGATTAGCTAAAAAAAGGGAATGCCTGCCCTCGGATTTTGTGGACTTCCGGTTAACTTTAAGGTTATCATGTGACCTGTATTAAAATCAGTGCGACGTTACATTGCGGGGCAATGCAACCTCAGGGACCACCTTCCTCCAGACCAACCCACAGACGAGTCGGTAATTTTATCTATAAATAGAGCCAATATTTCAGTCAAATAATAACCAAAAAGATTAATGACACAGATTCGGTGGGGTATTATTGGTGCCGGAGGCATCTCCAAGCGTTTCCTTAAAGATATTCTCGTTCTCCACAACAGCCCTGCTGGCCCCAGTAAATTGGACCATGTTGTTGCTGGTGTTGGAGCTTCCAAAAAGGATAAGGCCCAGAAGTTTATTGATGACCATGTGGGAGCCGAAATTGCGAAACATGGCACGAAGGCGTACACTTACGACGAGATCATTGCTGATCCTTCGATCGATGTGCTTTACATCGGGTTGCCCCACAACTTACATGCCCCAATTGTCATCAAAGCGATTGAGGAGGGCAAGAAACATATTTTGTGCGAAAAGCCGGTAACTATCAATGCTGCTGAGTTAGTGCGTATTGTAGACGTCGCCAAGAAGCACGGGGTGTTCTTTATGGAAGCCATGTGGTCGCGGTTTTTCCCTGCGTTTGTTGAGTTGCAGCAGCGTGTCCATCAAGACAAGGTTATTGGTGATGTCAAGCGTGTGAGAGCCAACTATTCGTTCAATGCGTTCGAAGCAGGAGAAGTTTCGCCAGAAAATAGAGCTGTCAACAAGAAGCTCGGCGGTGGGGCGTTGTTGGACATTGGGATTTATCCAGCAACGTACGCCCGGTTGTTTTTGCACCCAGAAACCGACCCAGCTCAGTGGAGAATTGCTTCGGACTTGTTGATGAATAGTGTGACTGGAAAAGAAGAAGATGAGGTCGACTTTGTTGCCACGATGTTGTTCAAGGACAATAAGCACAAGCAACAGGCCATTGCCACGGCATCAATCCATACTCCAAATGACCAGAGAATCGTTATTGTTGAAGGAACCAAAGGCCGTATTCTTATTGATGGTATCCTGGACACGCCATCTCCAGGCAAGTATACTATTGAGTACAACTCTGGTGAGGTTGAGACCAAGGAGTTCTTTGACCAGCTCAATGGTGGTGAAGGATTCTGGTACCAGGCAGTTGAGGTCGGTGAACGTATTTTCAAGGGCGAGACTCAATCTACCGTAATGAGTTGGGACGAAAGTATTGCTATGATGAAGGTCTTGGATACGGTCAGAGCCCAGAACGGATTTGTATATGAGCAGGACAAGCAGTGAACATTCCCCGGAGAAACTATGTAGTACCGACAATAAATATTTAGGTCGCAGGTAGATATGGACGTCTCCATCCCAACTAAGGTACTCCCCTCGCAAATTAGCCCTACATTTAGTTCTCCGCATTTCTTCTGTCATTTGGTCCATCCCGATCAAAAATACTGCCAGACTGGTAATCCTGACTTGGCATGGCCAATAAAAGGCTGTGTTAGTAACGGCTTTTTGTCGGTATTTGCTCCGAATCGATCATTTTGGACTATTTCTGGGCTCCCTTGCGGGGCATCTTAGACAAGCTTTTTTGTGTGTAATTTTTTTCCAAAGCGAGTTGCTGCAAAATCCCGACCCTTTAGATTTTTCTTAGCCCTCCGGGAATGTCAATAGTGACAAGAAAGGTAAATTTAGAGTCTAACCGAAAAATTGTCTTGTCTCTGAAGAGCAGAGTTGGATTTAGAGTAGAAACGACAAGTCTGACAGGTTCTTTTTGCAGCTACTGGTTAGAGGCGGCTGATGAGGCGGAAGAAAATCATATCGTTTTGAGGATCGCCATATTTTTCGCTACATGTCACCTACTTTCTATCAAAGTAAAAAAACCCCTCTGTGAATCCTGCTTATTAACGGAGAGATTTTTACGGGAAGTGGGGTCCTCTGTTTCTTTTGTGGGGCACGTAACTAATTTCTTCAGATCACACACCAGAAATGACCGGGTATGGTGAAGAAGTATGTATATATACCCATCAAGTATCTCTTGTCTATTCTCTCTTCACTTCACCTCACCTCACTTCACTTCACTTCAACTATTTCAATGTCTGAAAAAGCTGAAAAACACGTCACAGTTACTGCAACACAAATTCCTTCAAAGAAATTTAGATGGAGAGTGGTAGATGACCATTCGCCAAAGGAAATCTACAACTGGACACTTTACTTTACCGTTTTTATCTTCGGTATTTTGGGAGCCGCTAGAGGTTATGATGAAGGATGTATAGCTGGTGCCATTTATCAGAAATCTTTCCGTGATTTGTTTGGTTTGAATGATCCAAAAAAATCTGCTAATGAAGTAGCAGACTTAAAGTCCAATATCGCAGCCATGGTTCAGCTTGGTTCTGTTGGTGGCTCTATGTTGGCTATGTACACCGTTGATAAATTAGGAAGAGTCAGAGCTTTACAAGAAGTATGTATCATCTGGATTGTTGGTGCCGTGATTCAAATCACTTCAAGAACAGTGGGTCAATTGTACGTTGGTAGATTGATTGAAGGTTTGGCTATTGGTCAGACAACCACTATTGGCCCTACATTTATGTCTGAAGTTTCTCCTCCAGCTTACCGTGGTTTATTTGGTTGTCTTTTCTCAGGAGCAGTGTACTTTGGTATCTTCACCAGTTATGCTGCAAACTATGGTTCAGCCAAACATATTTCGGGAAGTTCCAATACACAATGGATGATCCCTACGTCCATGAAGATTGTTTTGGCTGGGTTGGTATTGATTGGATCTTTCTTTACCGTAGAAAGTCCAAGATGGTTATTGAAAGTCAACAAACAAGATCAAGCATTAAAGAACTTGTGTAAGTTGAGACGCTTACCTGCCGATCACCCATACATTGTTGGTGAAATTAATGATGTCAATGAACAGGTTCTCAGTGAAAAGGAAGCCAACTTAGGATACAGCATCTGGCAAAAATTCAAAGACATTCTTTTTGTTAAATCTATCAGATACAGATTTTTCATGATAGGTGCCATGTCTCAGCTCTTAGGTCAGTGGTCAGGGGCAAACGCTATTACTATCTATGCCACTGACTTATTCTCTTATGCTGGAATCAAGGGAGTTGAAGTTATGAAAATGACAGTTATTTTAGGTGTGGTCAAGTTCTGTTCGGCATACTTCTCGGCCTTCTTTATTATCGACTTCTTGGGTCGTAGAAAGGCATTGTATGTTGGTATCACTATTCAAATGCTTTCCATTTTATTCTTTGCTATCTTCTTGCAAATAGTTCCTCATGCTACAGTCAAAGGATATGTTTTGACTCCGTCTGAAAGGGCGGCCTCGAGGGCTGCCATGGCTGCTATTTATCTTTCTGGGGTTGGTTGGACCATGGGTTTCAACTCGGTTCAATACTTGTTGGGTTCTGAAATCTTTCCTTTGGGATTGAGATCATTTGGACAATCGCTTATTATGGTCTTGCACTTTGCCAACCAGTACGGTAACTCAAAGGCCATGCCCAAGATGATGCTTGCTTTGGACAAGTATGGTGCCTTTTACTTTTTCGTTGGGGTTTGTTTGATGGCTTTGTTCTGGTCCTGGTTCTTTATTCCAGAAATCTCTGGTAGATCTCTTGAAAGTATGGAAGAGGTCTTCAACTTGCCATGGTATTTGATTGGAAGAAGAGGTGCTGAGTTGTGTCCTGATCACTCTGAAATCAACAAGCTCACGCATGATATTTCTAGAACAGATAGTATTCGTTACCAGGAAGATTTGAAAGCTGATGAAGACTACGTTGAGCGTGTTTCCGTTGAATCTGGATCTGAACGTACTTCCAGATAACTGTGATGTTTTATACTATTTGGGTGCAAAATATAAATAGCTGCGAAAAAAATTGTGTTTTGTATTTGTAAACTAACCAATTTACTCCTTATAACAATCATGCAATTTCAAATTCCAGTACTCATAGCATTAGCGACAGCTACTGTTGTAGCTGTTTCGGGAAATAGTAAGTCATAATTAACAGAAAATGCATTGCTAAATACTAATTCCAGACTTTATTGATAGCGAGTTCCTTATTCATTCTGTTGCCGATCAGTTGGAACCTGACACTGAAACAGAATCTGCTTCTGAGGTAAATGAAATTAACAACGACACATCTATTTCCAATCCCTGTAAGGCCAACACCCTTGATATTAGAGCACCAGCAGATCTTGAGCTTATCCGGGATTGTAGCGTCTTTGAAGGAAATATTAATGTTTCGGGGTACAAACAGCCTATTCTTCTGCTTGGTAAGCTTGAAACAATTATTGGTGATTTGGAGGTGACTAATTCCCCTGACCTTATTCGCATGGAGGCACCATTACTTGCTTCCATAACCGACAAGTTTAGTCTTGAAGATTTGACATCCTTGTCGTTTATATCGTTTCCCAACTTCTGTTCTGTTCGGCACCTCAACTGGAAAGTCTTACCCATCTTGAGCAACGTCCAATTTCAAGGCAAAATCGAAAACATTGAAAGTATTACTATTTCTGATACCTCGTTGACAGGGTTTTCGGATTTTGTGACTGACAAGTTGGATAGTTTAGATATCAATAACAATCGTTTTCTTGACCATTTTAGCTCAAACGTCAATGTGATAAGTGGACGGTTACATATTGCAGGAAATGCTCCCGAAGTCTCTGTTAGTCTACCCCAATTAAAGTCAGCTCAGAAAATGAGTATTCACGAGGTTCAAGATATTGATCTTGGACTGTTGGAAGAAGTTAGTTCGTCGTTCAGTTTGATCAATAACTATTTCACCAGTTTGAAATTCCCCAAACTCAAAAGTATTGGAGGTACTTTTATCATGTTGAAGAATGACCGGGTAGAAGAACTTGAATTCCCCATCACCAATGATATCGGTGGTGGTTTAGTAATTGTTAACAATTCCAAAGTTGAAAAAGTTGACTTTCTTCCACAATTAACTGTTATTGGAGGAGCACTTGAACTTGCAGGGAATATTAAGGAGGTGACCTTAAAGAAGTTGAAGTTGGTTAAGGGAAGTGCAAGTGTCAATAGTTTGGTTGCGTTTGACTGCAATTCTTGGACCAATAGTGAAATTAGAAGTGTTACACGTGGTGGACAACTTGAGTGTACAAATGGAAACGAGCAGAAGTTTGTTGCCACTACTCCAACAGATGATGATTCTGGCTTCAAGGTTAATTCACAAACTAACAGTGGAAACAGTCTTGTGGCCTCTTGGACTATATTGCTTGGCTTAATATTTCATTTCATGTAGTTTGCAAAATCAAAATGCTAATTGTCTATTTGTACAATTCTTCTTTCAATATATATTCTCTAACTTCGGGAAGAACAAGATGTCCCCATTGAGTAGTATCATGGATTGAGGCACGGACATTGGAAGAACTGATTAATCCGATATCTTCTTGGTTGTGCAGCATCACAATGTTGTCCGACCAGTGCTGTGGAATATGTTCGTGCTTGCCGTTACTAATATCTTCAACGTATTGAGATTGACCTGAATGTGACAATTCAGCATCATTTCTGGTCAAACAGAAAAGATCAGTCGATTTCATAAAGTCATCAAGCGAAGCCGACAATTTGTCTGGCAAGTAGTATTTTGGGTTAAAGATCCGAACCAAGGTATCGAATCCTACCAAGATCGTGAGTTTTATGTTTGGGTTGACTTCCTGAACATGATGGAGGATACTGAAGGATTTATCTACAAACCGGGCGTGTTTTGTGAGGCCAATGCTAACGTTTTCGGCATGAGGAAACGTTTTGGCGAGATCATTTGCCATGTAGTACATCATATTGATTCTGTGTTCAATGTCCGTGATCAGGGCCGGGCGTTTGTCGGCGTTATTGATGGAAAGTAAGAGTAGAATTACCCTGTTTTTTTCATCTTCGCCTGGATAGTTATGTTTGAATGATTCTTTCATCAAGGCATAATGGCCCAAATGGGGAGGATTAAAGGACGAATCTAGTACGTAAATCCGCTTAGTGCTTGGCACTGTCAAACGGTGTGTGCCTGTATTATACACAACCTTGAAGTCGGCAGCAGAAGCGACAAAGTCCTGGAGAGGTTTGGAGAAGCGAGACATTTTTGAGTCGTAGAGATTAACTAAAAACTAACTAAAAATCTGGGGAACCGATCGTCTTTTTATAGTGCGATTCGCACTTAGACGTGCAGATGATGGCCGAGCATATGGGGCCATTTTAGCAATCTCCCCTGACCTCCTTAGCAATGCAACGTTTAAATTACAACTCGTCCTTTGCAGGGCTTCCAGCTCTTTCGATATTGACCAATTCAGTAATAAAAACTAAAAGTTAGTAAATGGCTCGAGAATCAGCCGTGATCCTCCCCTTTGTTTCATCTATCTCTATTCGAGGATGATCCGTTCCTTTATATCAATTACTTACTCAATGTTGCTCCTCCTGGAATAGGGCCAATACCATAGTCTCCATACCCCAAGTTTGGAGGAATGGTCAACTTTCTCTTTTCTCCAATACACATTCTAGTCAAACCTTGATCCCAGCCAGCAATTACATTACCAGCACCCAAAGTGAACGTGATTGGACTGTCTCTCTTGAAAGACGAATCGAACACAGTTCCATCCTCCAAAGTACCTTCGTAATGCACTGAGATCAAGTCACCAGGTTGAGACTGGATGGTACATTCTGCTTCGGGAACTTCGTGAAGAACACCTGGTGTTAGCTCTGGATTTCTATTATTTCACTGATCTCTTACTTACCGATAAGCAATTCGTCGGTCTTGGCTAAGGCAGCTCCAATCAAGGTAGCTAAAACAATTGGAAACTTCATTTGTTGTGAATAATTCTATCCGCACTTTTTTCACAAATCCAGCCACTTGTCAAAAAAATGTATATATCCACCGATAAAAACCCTTAATATTCAATCTTCTTTCTCTAACCTTTTCTTGAAACTTCCTTTTCATTTTTTGCTAATATACACCTAAACTATACACATGCTTCTTCTAAATCAATTTATAAAATCCCAAATATTCAACCGGAAATAAAATAGCAATCATCATAAGCTAAGTCGCTTGTAGATTAACCCGTTAATGTACAAATAAACGACCTGATTCCAACTCGTCAATCGTCGTCTCCACAACTTCATCGTCGTCGTCATCTTCTACCAACTCAATCGTGGCATACTTAATCATATCCCAACGTTGCCAGAAGGCCCCAACATCGTTCATATCGTCCGACTCAACCAAGTCCTGTAAGTAGTACTTGGCCTTGGTCAAACGGTCTTTCAATGCCAGTAAGTGGCAGGAAGATGGATCCTCATTGCTCGAGAAAGAACTCATCGAAGCAGAAGACGCCAATCTAGGACGGAACATACCCTGTTTTTGTTTGGTTTGTTTGTTTTCAAAATCCGACTCATAATCAGTGATATCAGTCGAATTTCCGAAGTAATCTTCATCATCATCAGTCGCAATTGAAGCTGGAGTGTTGTACCCATAAACCTCATCTTCGATGTTTGTTGCTGCATCACAGTATCTGGCCCATGCTTCATCAATAGCGCCGACAAGATACTCAAAACAACGCGATCTAGCTGACTTATCAACTGATGTAACACTACTTCTTGATCCACACTTGGAACTATCAGAAATATTCAAATAGCTGTTCTGTCTGGAATGAAGGCTTACTGGGCTGCAGGACAACTTGCAGTCCAAGTTCTCAAATGCATTTGAGGTGTCGTCAGAGTGAACTGAACCTCCATTCGAGTGAACTGAAGCTGTGGTGGAGTGCCAGTTAGCATTGGCTGCAGCAGCGGCGGCGGCAACTGCAGCAGCTATGGAATCACGGCGTTGACCCTGCAAAGTATCAATTTCTTCGTCGTCATCGCTATACTGCGAAACTGCCTTCGTCAAGCTGGAGTTCAACGAAAAAGAAATTCTCGAAGAGGCTCTTCTCTTGGCACGAATTTGGTTTGCATCGTAGCAGGATTGTTCGTCGTTAGAATCGGTATCGTCATCAGAAGAGGAATAAATGGAGACCGACTTCTTACGTGGTTCAAGAGCGTCACTGATTGAGGGACGGAAACATAATTTCTTTGAAGGAGGGTTTTTATAGTTGCAACCACGTTTGGTCGAAGAGTTGAATGCTTGTGAACACAAAGCCATAATGAGAGTTTCTGTTTTTGAGTGCTTGTGTAGCGTGTAGCGTGTACCTGGCAAAAAAATAAAACTAGTCGTGTACCGAACTTTTTCTTGTGCACAAACGTTTTTTGGTTCGTTGTGCTGGCAAAAGATTTCTGAATTCAACCAATCAAGGCGTCAGAAAATGTGCGGAAAGCGAAGTTCAAAAAAGTCAGCAAATTAAGGGATGGAGGACACAAATGGATAACCAACCGCTTGTAAATTAAACTGGTAAATGCCTATGAGAGTAGAAACTTCTCGTAGGTTGTTGTGGATAATACCGTTAAATATATATATACACTTATACGACCCAGTAAAATTGGTTGATGTATAAGGCGAATATAATATATGGGTAATAAAAAGTTTTGCTGTTGTTGAGGGAGAAAAAAAAAAGCTTTTTGGGAAAAAAACACTTATGTTTAAACAAAAAAAACTGGGAATGTAAAGAATGACACAAAGTTCAAAAAATAATGCGCTAATGCCATGAAATAGGAGTTTTTGCTCCAAGCCGCAGTAACTAGCGTCCAAATGATTATGTAATATTCCTGAAAAGGACTCGTGTTCTTGCAAACTTTTCAGGATTTAGAATTGCTAACAACTTCTGATTGGTTGGAATAACGCTATGGGCGGGTAACTTTATTATCATCTACCTTCTTAATCGGGAATAAAAAAAGGAGAATTCTCCAGTTGGGATCAAACTAAACAAGTCTTTCTAAGTAAGTATAGTATTGTCCCGATGAGGAGCAACTTTGCTTTTAGAGATTGGTTAAAGCCTGTATACTTTTATGAAGTATCTTTTACAACCTGAAATTTTTGGCGACCAGGAGTACGTTCTACGCATAGAAAATTCCTGCTGTCAGGAAAACCTGTACTATCAATATGTAAGTGGACAGATTTGGCAAAAATAGGGGTGGTGGCGCAGTTTAGTATGGAGGCTGGCTATGCCAATTACATGCCAAATTGTAGACACTTGGCTTCTTCTCAATTGGGTAATTAGAAGAATGTTGCGGCTCTGATGTTTTATTGTACAAGCCATACGTCGGTTTTGGTTGTAGCCAATTTGGTTTTCAACGGCTCTAAAAACTTAGAGTAGGAGCAACGTTACTAGTCGTTTTTAACTCTAATAGTAACAAGAAGTCGTAGATAGTATATCTTAGGAAAAAGAAACCCATATTAATCAAATTTTTATATTTTTTGAATTGTTCGTCAAAATTCTAGTTTATCAGAAACTATTCTACATTTTATAATTCATTTGTTCGTGCTTTTGATACAACGATTGCTCTAAATCGTCTTTCTATAGTGTTGAAAAAGGTCAAGAATATCAAACATTATAATGTAATGGTGCGTGGATGAAAGATTCTATTTCGAGGGCCTGCCTCATTCCAACTCACTTGCAAACTGCTCCGCAGCCCTCAATAAAGAGATATTTTCCTCCTCCTCCGTTTCAGAAGATGAAGGTGAACTTTCATGTGCTTCTTGACGTCTTGAAGAGAAATACTTCGCGTATTTCGGATTGTTCAAATCTCTTTCTTCAATTACTGTCTCATTTTGAATATACTTGGAAAGCATATATTCAAGAGCAGCACCTTTCCAAGAATTATCCAACAATTCAGTTCCTTGCAGGGAAATATCTCGATACCACGAATCAAATTGATCAGATACTTCAACCTCTATGGACTGAGATGGAGCACCTTTTTTAGAAACTGCCCGTTCAAGTTTTTGCATCATTTTCAAAGTAGAATCAATGGCAAAATTCATATTTTTTTGATTAAACAAGAATATTTCATTTCGGACAAACTTGTGGTAAAGGTATTTGGCAAGAGGGAAAGCTAATCTTAACCCCAAGATCACAAGTTTGACATAAATTATCAAGAACATTTGGAGTTTATCCAACGGTGTCTTATTGTCCAAATCTTCGTCTTCAGTGGCAAATTCTTGTTTAAGAGCACTGTATAACTCGAATCTGGAGTCCTGGTCCAAAGATTCAAGAAAAAATTCAAATTGGTTATGTCTTCTTATCTGTTTTTGTTTCTTTTCTGTGAAACCAGCGAGATTATTGCTTATTAACTCATCAAACTTGACAACTTGATCATTCATGTATTGTTTGACTCTTTCTGACTCTTCAGAGGATTCACTTACACTGTCCTGGTGAACACGGTTTCTTATTATTTGGTTATGAATTCGATCTCGAGGAGAAGATTCAATTTCCTCAACAAATTCGATTGGTTCAGGTGTCCGTGGTCTTGGGAAAACTCGTTCAACATATAGAACCTTTCCCACAATAGTTCCCAATGCTTCTCGAATCATGGCTATCGATGATTATTCTAAGATGAGGGGAAAGAGACAGGGAAATATAAGGGAAAGCGAAACCCTGGGGAAGATGTAATTATCTTTTTTTTGGGTTAACCAAAAAATATTCCGATGAAAAGGCCATGACCGCAATGCTTAAACAGAAGATATCCTGCACACCCACAACTGCTATGTAACCAAATGGAAATTTCATATCCTGTAGCAAGTAATTACGATGTCACTATTTCTCGTCAAACATCTTATCAAACGAATATTAGATGATAACCAACTTAACAGATTTAGTGTTGAGGATCCTTCTCACGAATTCAAACCTGTTCAAAGCAGTCGAGGACGTACCGAGTATGTGAAGGTAGCCAGACAAATTCCAGAAGCAATATCCGCAAACGATGAACAAGTGTTGCTAGAGTTTAGAAAAAGGGCACACCGATACGACATGTGGTTTGTGCTTTTTGGTATTAATTTTGGCTGGAGAAACATTGTTGGGTTTATCCCGTTTATAGGCACGTTTGTTTCTGCATACTGGTCACTAGGCCTCTTGATGTTGGCAAGGAAATTGGACGGTGGGTTCCCCATAGACTTACAACTTTTGTTTGTTTTTAACATATTTGTGGATTTCATATTGGGATTCATTCCGATTGTGGGTGACTTGATTGAAGTGGGGTATAAGAGCAGTTCCCGCAACTGTCTTGTATTGGAGAAACATTTGGTTCTGGTCGCCCAGAGTTCCGTAGACAACAAGGTGTCAGTGGTCAATGACGATGAAAATGTTCCTGACACGATAGTTGCTGGAGAACATTTCAAGAGCCTTGTTGATACAGCAAGACACAGAGAGGCAAATAACAGCAATACCAGTCTCTTTTCCATTGGGGTTTCAGAAGCAAGTACAGGACAAACTGAGATTAATGTCACTCCAAAAAGGGTACGAAATGATGATGACACGAGAAGTATTCATAGCTTGAATTTAGTGGTTAAACGAAGTGAACGAGACACGAAGAAAGAAAATTAATACAATAAGTACGAAAACTAAATAGGAATACAATAAGAATTAATATTTCAATTGTCAAGACAGTAGATATTTAGCCAAAAATAGAAAATATGTTTCAGATGAGTGCAATGGTCGAATCGTATCAACGACCCCAACCAGGATATTTTTCGATACATTTCATCTAATTTTTCCACTTGGATGTAAGTTGCAACCCCAATTACATACCTCACTTACCCCCTCAAAAAAAACGGCCGAATATGTGCAGTACTCAAATAAATTTCCTACATACAAACTCTCACATCAAAATCATAGCCTCGTCTAAACGATTCACAATAGAATTGGACTGGAAGAGATGGCAAAAAAGAATAAGAAGAAGAGTCCAGATAGTAAATCTCCGGAACCCAATGGAGCTTCCAAGGAATCAACCATTCATAACAACGACAGAGTTGAACTAGAATCAACCGAAAATTTGTCAGACAATGTGCCGGAGGAAGACAAAGCCATTGGAGAAGAAGAATCCAACAATTTCAACGACAACCTGGAAGAAGCTTTAGAAACCAATGGAGTACAAGATATTGATGCTTCAGATAATATATCCATCAAGTCTACTGATGCAGTGATCAATACTAATCAAGATGACCTCAATAGTCATAAACTGGAGGCAATGGAACTTACCGAGCAAGAACTTAACCCTGATTTGGCCCAGTTTATGCTGGCATGTCAAGAATCCAACCTTGTTGTTGTTAAGGACTTGGTCTCATCAGGTAGGGTCGGGGCTAATGATACCTTCAGCGATAACATTACCGGCTTGCACTGGGCATGTATCAACAATCGCCTTACTATTGTGAAATATTTGTTGGAGAATGAATATTCAAAAGCAGACCCAAACTACATGGGTGGTGAATTGAAAGCAACACCTTTACACTGGGCTTGTCGTAATGGTTTGGTTTACATCGTCGACTACTTACTTTCGAATTCTGCGGCAGATCCAAACCTTCGTGATTCACAGTCTTACAATGCCTTACACTTGGCTGTTCATAGTTCTAACATCACCCTTGTGATCTACTTGTTGTTCAGTTGTTGTGACAGTATATCCATTAAGAAGATGTACGTTGATGATCCAGATAGTTCCAACAGAACTGCCTTACACTGGGCTGCATACCAGGGAGATATCCTTTCAATCAATGCATTATTGAAGTTTGGTGCTAACGTTTCAAAAGTTGACAACTCTCTTTTCCTCCCTATTCATTGGGCGTATATGAAGGGTTACAAACCAGCGTTAAAAGCACTATTGGAAGCGGGCTCCGATATCTATGCCAAGAATGACCAAGGTAAGAACTCTTTTGATATTGCCAAGGATATGAATTGTGTTGGTACGTGGAACAAGGTCTTGTTGGAAGATGGAAGAGACCCCAAGAACAATTGGAAGAAAAAGGCAACTAAGATTGAACCTAAGCTTGGTAAATTAATCACGTTCTTTACGCCTTACATCGTCTTGCCAACAATTTTTGCAATTGGGTCATTTTCAAAGGGATATATCATTCCGAAGTTATTATTTTCAGGATTGTTCGGTTATGGTGCCATCTATTTCCTTCTTAAAGTGATTATTCCTACGTATTTGATAGAAGACAAACCATTGGCAAAATCTCCACTTTTGGCCGGTATCTTCTCAGCTACTGCTTTCTGGTGTATTATCGTTTGGCTCTATAACATTTTACCAACGTTGTTTTTTGGTCAATTCTTATGGAATGTGGCTTTAGGAGTGGTTATTGCCACTTTTATGTGGTCTTTCTTCAAGGCAATGTTCATCAACCCTGGTTACGTACCAGTTCCATCAGATAAAAGCGTGGTTTTGAACCAAATTAAGGATCTTATCCTGCTTGGAAAATTCGATACGGATCACTTTTGCTTTAATTCATTTATCAGAAAGCCAGTAAGGTCCAAATATTCGAGATCCAGTAGGAGACTTGTTGCTAGATTTGATCACCATTGTCCTTGGGTGTATAATGAGATTGGTGTCAGGAACCACAAGTTGTTCATGCTATTCTTGTATTCATTGAATCTTGCCATTATTCTCTTCACATATCTTTCTTTTAAGTTCTTTGAAAAGAATGAGGATGGCTACGATTCTGACGCCGAAGGAACTTGCATATTACCTGATGAGTTGTGTTATGGAACCAGGAATCACCACTTCCACTTTAACCTTATGGTTTGGTGTTGGTTTCAGTATATTTGGATCTTCTTCTTATGTGTTGTGCAATCGTTCCAAATCTTCAAGGGATTGACAACATGGGAATTCAGCAATTTGAACAACAAAATCCAAAGAACCAGCCGTTTCAACCATTCAACAGTTCCCCAAGATTTCCTGGGCAGTTCTCCTTCACCTCAGCCTATAGCAAGAAGAAATAACAACGGAGGTGATTTGAAAGCGTTGATGAATGTCGTTGGGTTGGATCAGTTCATTATGACGGTAAAACTTACTACTGCAAGCTTGTTTGGAAGATCTACTGCCGGTTACGAGGCATTGGAACGAAGCAATATTCCTACTGACTTTGGATTCAAACAGAACTTTTTAGATTTCTGGGTTTTGGGTGACCTCAGTTGGAGAAACGTGTTTTTGTTACCAATTCAGGGTGAGAATAACTTGAATGGTCAGGTAGTAGACTACTATAAGCTATTCGAGTATCCTGTTAGTCTGGAAGAAGTTGTTTGATGCTGTTATTAAATACGAACTTGCTTTAACATTTTCTCACTAAAATACTAAATCATATTTAAATACCATGAATATATTCTACAACTAGTTCTTACAATATTGATAAAGATTTCAATAATATCGTGTATTATTTTGGTCGACGAATCAACAGATTAACTATAGTCACTATACTATAAATAGTAAAGTAACTTGTCAGACAGCCACTTATACCCACCCCAACCTAGGTCTTCCGAGGAAGCATAAAGAAAGGGGTCAAGATCATCGCTCCTTTAATGAACTATGGAACAAGTCCAAATATTCATTGTACAAGGCAAAATAATATAGATGACTGGATTGCAAAGAATCACAGACAAGCTAAATATGTTTCTCACTTTGAGGGTATAAGGGTATCTCACTCATCAACCAAGTTGGATTCAGTGGCTCTTTAGAAGAGTCAAAGAGGGACGTGACCTATAGAAATGATCCTATGAAGTACGTCGACAGAGAAAAGAAAAAAAAACCAGAAAAGCTGGGAAGCTCGATGCCTATTTATACCACAAGATGATCCATGTCCGGGTAAATTTTCCACACATTGGATTTTCCATTATAGGACAGAACCCCAGATCAATTCTATCTTATAAAAGCATGTTCAAACTAGCTCAAAATGAGTTTGAGAAGATAGAATGTCCAGAATTAAGGAATGGTAAGGAGTGTAATGTGATCAATTGTATTTTTAACCATCAAAAAAGGGAAAGAACACCAGAAATGAACCCCAAAGCGAATGATAAAAAGAGACAGAGAGTTGAAAAAGTAGAGAAATCAATCGAACCCACTACAAGTATAAGAAATAAAGAAGAAAACGAAGAAGACGAATATGAAGAGGATAAGTACCGTCTTATTCCAAAATTTATTAATCATTTGGATATTCCTCTTGAAGAAAGAAGTGCAAATATTCAGAACATCATTGAGTATTATCTTGATATTGAATCAAACAAGACCGAAAACCAGGCAATTGATGATGAACACATAGTGGCACAGGCCAGTAAGACGCTTGTAAACTATCGAGAAAATATGAAACGCTTTTTGAATGGAGAAACTATTGAGGTTCCCAAGGATCCAATGTATATTATGCCTCGAGAAGTCACACCACGCCCTCCAGCTAACCTTGCGGAAAGAAAGAAGTACATTAAGATATTAGTCGATACGATTAAACGCAATAATCCCAATGTTAGAACTCCAATATTGGATGCAACCGAAGAAGAATGGAAAGTTGCAGCAAGTACCACTGCGATTACGTATGGACAGGCAATCAAGAAGAAGATATACCAAATAGCACACCCAGAAAAATTTAAAAAAGTGAATCGTGAATTATCAAAAGCAGATTACATGAAAGAGTTGGAGGAACGTCTTATTCCCAAGGAAAAGCTAATAAAATATGGCTACATCATGTCCAAACCAGCACAAGTTACTCCTGATCCCAAAAGAAATTGTAAGAGATGTGGAGCTGAATTCCAGCTCGACCAGCAAACTACTCCAGTTAGCTGTCAATATCATGCTGGTAAAATCAGGAGGAAAGATAGATTGACCCGGTTTTGGGACTGTTGTGGCGTCGATGCAGGCGTCGATGCGGATACATGTTGCAAGTCCAAGCATCATGTGTTTCACTGGAATAATGCAGAGGAAATGAATGCATCCATTCCATTTCAAAACGTGCTGGAGTTGAACAATAACCCGCCCTACGAACCCAATGTTTACGGAATTGATTGCGAAATGGGGTACACAACCAGGGGATTTGAGTTGTTAAGAATCACCGCAATTGATTTTTTTACAGGCAAAGATGTGTTTGATATCTTAACAAAGCCATTTGGAGAAGTTCTAGACTTGAATACGAAATATTCAGGAATTGCGGAAATTAATGACAATGCATTAACTTTTGACGAGGCCATGGATTACATGGCAAAGTTCATTAATAGCAGAACTATTTTGATTGGCCATGGGCTTGAGAATGATATGAATATCATGCGATTGATACATGACCGGATTATTGATACTGCTATTCTTTATCCCAAATACAAGACATCTCCAACATTCAGGTACAGATTGAAGGATTTGGCTTTTACATATCTCAGTCGAAACATCCAAACCGGCGAACACGACAGTAGAGAAGATTCGGTTGCTGCTATTGATATTGTTAAGTACTTTATCAAGTTAGAAAGAAATAAGTGATTAAACTTCGCAGCTTAATCAAGAAATAGATTTTCTGGGGGTTTATTTATTATTATTAAAATTAGATGATTACATAACGATTTAATCTCCCCACTTCCTTCCCCTGTTTTGCATCCTTTTCAAAAATTACCACACGATTTTTATCCTCAAACATGACACTCAAGGTAGTTATATTGGTAGGTGGTGAAACCACCGGAACGAGATTCAGACCTCTTTCAATGGATACCCCTAAAGTTCTTTTCCAACTTGGCGGGGTTCCACTTCTTTCACGTATCATTGACAATTTGGTCACTCAATTAAAAGGGTTAGTTGAATTCGAAGTGTTCTTGATTGGTTTCTTCAAGGATCCTACTATCTTTGACGAATACATTACTCAAACAGAATCACAATATCCAGGTTTGAAGGTTAAATACTTGTCTGAACCAACCTCTTTAGGCAGTGGAGGCGGTCTCTACTATTTTAGAGACGAGATCTTTGACGAAGGTCCCTGCGATGGGTTGTTGATGATTCACGGAGATGTTATTTGTGAATACCCTTTCCGTCAATTAATTGAGTATTATCGTGAAGAAGGTCCATCTTCAATCATTGTTGGAATTGATCCCCATATTTTGATGAACCACCAAAAGAAATCGGCAGTTACAACATACCTGTGGGATACTCTTTTCCAACAACACGGAACCATCATCTCGCGTAAGGATAACAATCTGATTATTCATTATGTCGAAAAGCCAACTTCGTTTGATGAATATTCAGATAAGATATACAACATTACTATCAATGGTGGTATTTACTTGTTCAACAAAAACATTCTTCAGCTTCTTGAAAAGGCACAGCATAGCAAGAGAAAGGCCTATATTGCCCAATTAGAGAGTTTACCAAAATCAAGACTTTCTCTTGAGTTTGATGTGTTGAAGATCTTACCCACAATTGATAAAAACTTCAAAGTATTTAAACCAAGCAGTGAGTGGCTACAGTTGAAAACACCGGTATCGGCTATCTTAGCCAACCAATTCTTCATCAAGAATAATAAGGTCAGTTCCAACAATTTTGTCAATCCAGTCTCAATTTGGAGCGGTGGTTTGAGCAAGTCTACGAGCAGTCGGGTTGGTCCCAACGTAACTGTTGGTAAAAATGTTGTTATTGGAAATGGTGTTCGCCTTGTTAACTGCATTGTTGGAGATAATGTTACAATCGACGACAATACATTTATTTCCAATGCTATTATTTCGGATGATGTCACTATTGGCAAGTGGTGTCGTATAGAAGGGTCCTTGAACACTACCAGCAATTCCGGCAACGTTCCAACCGATCACTTTATGCTTATCAACAATATTGCTGTTATATCCCGCAATACAGTGATTGGAAATCAAGTCTTTGTTTACAATTCAATTGTACTTCCTAACAAAGAGCTTGAATCAGACATCAAGTACGAAATAGTAATGTGAGCGAGTTTTGCCTTTAACTAGAAAAGTTGTTATCTTCTATGAATATGATTGTATTAGAAATAAAAGTAAGCTAGGTTTCAATGGAGTATATAGTGTTTTCTTCCTGAGAGACGTCGCAATCTTTCTTTTTTCCAGTATAATAGAAATTAGTTTAGATAAGTCTCTGGGAATATATGGTCTTTTCAGACACACTGACAGTTTCAGCAACAGTTTGTCAAGTAATTACATCAATCGCAACTCTTGACGAAATGGGTGCAAAAAGAGATTGGAAAATATTACACAAAAACATATTCCAAACGCGACGCGCACCATTTTATTAAATAGATCGCGACCCGTCAATAATTCTTTAATTGTGATAACTTCTCTCTTCCAAAGCTACGATGAAAACGCCTAAAAGCAAGCAAGCGAGCTCTGTTGGATCGTCAGGGAAGAAGCAGCAGTCATTGATGGCGTTTTTTAAGCCTGCTTCTTCACCCTTGAAGCCAAAGGATACCAAGGAGGAGAACTTCTCTGATAAGGAAAATATTACTGACACTCCAATGACTTCAGACAGTGAAGACCCTCTGACCAAGAAAGAGAAGAACGCGCAAACAGACTTGACAGATCTACCAACTTCTCCTTGTGAGAGAAAACCTTTGGAGAACACTACTAATCTTGCTTCCAGTCCTATAAACAGAAGAAGACCAGCAAGCTCCGTGAGCTATGCCGAGTCTGATGACGAGGAAGAGGAGGGAGTCGCTCGCTCTACAAAGAAGAGAAGAAAGGTAATAGACAGTGACGACGATGAGGACGATTTCAAACCAAAGAATGAAGACGAAGACGATGACGATATGAGTGACTTTGTGGTTGATGATGACGCGTCAGAAGCTGAACCAGAACCAGAAGATGAGGATGAGGATGAAGTAATAATCAAGCCAAAGAAAAAGACCACCAAACCAGTAGGGACTCCCAAGAAGGTTGAAACAACACCAAGAACAAGTAATGTCTTGGGCAACAAGTTCAATTCTGGCTCCCCATATATTGCATCCTCATCACCTTTGAAACCCAGGACCCCGACCACACATTCCTCTCCTCCCAAGCGCAATTTTGCTAAAGAAAATGAAGAAAGATACCAATGGTTGGTCAACATTCGTGATGCTGAAAAAAGAACCCCAGATGATCCAGAGTACGACCAGCGTACTTTGTATGTTCCACAATCGGCTTGGTCAAAGTTTACTGCATTTGAGAAGCAGTACTGGGAGATCAAATCAAAAATGTGGAACACAGTGGTGTTTTTCAAGAAGGGAAAGTTTTACGAATTGTATGAAAATGATGCCATCATTGCCAACACTCAGTTTGATTTAAAGATTGCTGGTGGAGGCAGAGCCAATATGAAGTTGGCTGGGATTCCAGAGATGTCCTTTGAGTACTGGGCAAAGGAGTTTATTAGTCACGGATATAAGGTGGCTAAGGTTGATCAAAAGGAAACCCTTTTGGCAAAGGAAATGAGAGGTGGGGGTTCTAAGGAAGAAAAGATTATCAAGAGAGAACTTTCCAGTATTTTAACTGGAGGAACATTAACTGATTTGGATATGATCAGCGATGACATGGCAATTTATTGTTTAAGTATCAAGGAAGAGACATTAGATGATGGCAGTAAGATTTTCGGTATTGCTTTTGTTGATACAGCAACTGGTGAATTGAACTTGCTTGAACTTGCGGATGATGCTGAATGTACTAAGTTGGATACATTAATTACTCAAGTCAAGCCAAAAGAAGTGTTGTGTGAAAAGGGAAACTTATGTTCAATCGCTGTTAAGATCTTGAAATACAATGCCCACAACAAGAACCAAATCTGGAATAGTTTGAATCCTATTTCTGAATTCTGGGACTACGAAATCACGGTTGAAAACTTGGTCAAAGCCAAATATTATGAAGCTGAAGATTTGGATGACTTTTCAAAGTATCCAGAGATTTTAACCAGATACAAGGACCACCACAAGATTGCTTTCAATGCCTTTGGAGGTTTGTTATACTACTTACATTCCTTGAAGCTTGACACTAGCATCATGACATTGGCCAATATGAAAGAGTACGACATTTCCAAGAATACGTCCACAAATATGATTCTTGATGGTATCACACTTAATAACTTGGAAATCTTGAACAACAATTTTGATGGTGGTGACAGAGGAACGCTTTTCAAACTTGTAAACAGGGCAACTACCGCTTTTGGGAAAAGAACATTAAGGCACTGGATACTTCATCCTTTGATGAAGATAAACGAGATCAACCAGAGATACGATTCAGTTGACTATTTAATGAACGAAGGCTTGGAGTTGAGAACTATCTTGGAACAAAACTTGACTGGATTGCCAGATTTAGAGAGATTACTTGCTCGGATACACAGCAAGACATTGAGATTTAAGGACTTTTTGAAGGTGATTGAAAGCTTTGAAAGGATAGCTTCCTTTGTGCGCCAATTACATGACTTCACAAACGAGGAATCAGGGTCATTGTACACATTTATGAAGAGTTTCCCCTCTGAGTTGGATCAGATTGTTGGGGAATGGGATGACGCTTTTGACAGAGAAGAAGCCAAGAAAGACATTATTGTACCTAGTGAAGGAGTTGATGAAGAATTCGACGAGTCACAGGGAAAGATTAAGAAAATCGAGGAACAACTTGACCAGTATTTGAAGGAGTACAAGAAAACATTCAAGTCTCATGAAATAACGTATCGTGATTCTGGGAAGGAAGTTTATCTTATTGAGTTCCCCAATAAACTCACCAAAAATGTACCAAATGATTGGCAACAGATGGGGGCCACGTCCAAGGTCAAGAGATACTGGTCTCCTGAAGTGAGGGTTTTGGTGAGAGAATTGATGGAGCAGCGAGAATTACACAAGACAGTGTGCGAGACATTAAGAACAAGAATGTACAGTAAATTCGATATCCATTATGAAACTTGGATGAGAATTATCAATAATTTAGCCAATATTGATTGTTTGTTGGCATTAACTCGGACCTCGGAGACGATTGGATTCCCATCTTGTCGCCCTGAGTTTGTTGAATCAGAGCACGGTATTCTTGATTTGAAAGACTTGAGACATCCGTGCTTTGTTGGGAGTAAAGACTTTATTCCTAACGATGTCATGTTGGGGGGAGAAGAAGCGAACTTTGGACTTTTAACGGGAGCTAATGCTGCTGGTAAGTCTACATTAATGAGAACCACTGGGCTTGCGATAATCCTTGCTCAATTGGGATGTCATCTCCCAGCCAGTGCTGCTCGTATGACTCCAATTGATCGGATTATGACGAGACTTGGGGCTAACGACAACATCATGCAAGGAAAGTCTACGTTTTTTGTCGAATTATCTGAAACTAAGAAAATTTTGAGTAATGCAACTTCAAAATCGCTTGTGATCTTGGATGAATTGGGGAGAGGTGGTTCGAGTAGTGATGGTTATGCTATCGCGGAATCTGTGTTGTATCATTTAGCAACGCATGTGCAGCCACTAGGGTTCTTTGCCACGCATTACGGAACATTGGGAAGTGCGTTTAAGGACCATCCCCAAATCAAGCCATTGCGTATGGGTATCTTAATTGATAGCCATTCACGTAACATTACATTTTTGTACAAACTTGAGCCTGGAACCGCGCCTGGGTCGTTTGGGATGAATGTCGCAGCAATGTGCGGTATCTCCGAGACAATTGTCAGGCGAGCAGAAATAGCTGCAAAAGAATATGAGCAGACTTCCAAGGTGAAAAATTCTGCTCAGAAAACGGGAGAAAGCATGAGTCTAGGACTCCAGAGTGATTTTGCATGTGCTGTCTCGGGTAGATTCAACATGCTTAAGCAGGACATCTTGAATTACGACGAGAGTGCACAGCTGAATGCTTTGGCCAGTATTTTTACGATGATCGAAAGATTGTAAAACTTAAATAAATGATTGGGTGATTTCGCGAAACATACATATAAATAGACTGGAAAAACTCCAAGGGACATACGTCATTGCAACAATCCTAGCACATACCCGAAATATGCTTACAACTCTCGGATTAAACACTAAGGTTCCATACCATTTCTTGTACTACTCAGTAGTGTTCGGCGGTTCCGTCTTCTACACGTTTATTGTTTCTCCTCTTACGTTCAAGAAATTGCCACGCGAGGAGTTTTCCAACTTACAAACCCAGGTGTTTCCCACATACTTTCTTGGCCAGGTTATTTCACCCTTTGTGTTGGCATTGACTCTTCCAAAAAAGCCATGCCCATTTACTCTTGGCTTGTTTGCTGCCTCAGCCATTGGCGGTGCCCTTAACTTATGGTGGGCTTTACCAGCTACCAGACAAGTCAAGGAACAAAGAAAGCAATTGATTGCTGATAAGTTGGACAAGACCGAATCTGGCGAGGACTCCGAGGAATTGAAGAAACTCAACAAGGAGTTCGGCAAGCTCCACGGAATTTCTTCGTTGCTCAACTTGGTTTCGATCGGTACTTTGACAATCTACGGTCTTATTTTATCTAAAAGATTACGGTTCTAGATAACTTCTTTTTATTTTTTTACGACGAACGAATGATATCGATGAATTGAATTGCTTAATTTAGGTACGACATAGTCACTATTGCCCAGCACAGTCATGTATATTTTTAATTTTATATTTCCAGAATGCAATGTTACTAAGTTGGTTTCGAATCAGGGATGAGTACCAATGCTGTTGGTATGCTCCACCAACGTCACAACGGGGATGACTGACGGCTGAAGATCATCTAACCCCAGTTAACCCACAGACGCTTGCTACCCCTGGCACCAACAATGGATTATTGTGTCTTTTTCTCAGTCTCCTGCGCCTTCGGCCTCATCTCCGCGTAAATGCGAGGCGAGAGCTTGACTAATAATAGCCAGCCGAGGAACGCACAGTTTAGAGCAAAGGTGCCAAAATACACTATGAGCGTCGTGGTGCTGAGCGGACCGAGAAGCATTTGTTTCACGATCCAGGCGTAATGGAAGATGAGTACGAGCATCATTACAAATGCAGCACCACAAAACTTGGCATCTTCAACCACACCGGGCGTGATGATATTGTTCAAAGACATGGGATGGGGGACAGGGCTAAGATGAAGAAGAATTTTTATTGCGTGAGATGAAACGCGACTAAATACTCATGGGCGACACAATGCAACCTTGATGTTTGCAAACGAGCCTGCAATTCTAAGCAGAAATGTCTAGAAAAATTTACATATTCCATTCCATATGCATCCTGCAGCAATACCCGGGTCTAAAGACAAGAAAACCAGAAAAAAAAGGGGTTCCGTTTAGAGCTAGGGTGACCATGATGAGCCTATGTATTTTTTTTTTGTGTCTAAATTTACAGTAATTTAGACTTATAATTTTGGTGGAAGCCGGAAAAACGTTTTAGTCAGGGAAGGAGTGGACCGGAACGATTTTCTTCCACCCTAATTCAACCGCACTGTTCTCTCCAAGATGGAAAAAATAAACACACACCAATATATTTTGTTTTTGTTGAAGAGGGAAGGAGGGTCGTGCGATGCGGCGGCACCGTCAAAGTTAATATTAGAAAATTAAAGTGACTAAGGTCGACTCCCCTCTTTCTTTGTATCTATGTTTCAGGACCATAAACAATGATACCACAAGCGTACGATCAAGTAAAACTTAAATACACGGACTCCCGTACCATTATGCATTATGCAAAAGCTTTTCGCAGTTTTGCGTTATTATTTCTCAAAAGATTTTCCGAGATCTCGGAATATGAGCTGATCAGCTATAAGGTGATTTAGCTGCTTCGACGTTTCGATTGCAAAAATTATAAAACGACCGCTAATTGTGTCGTGCTTAAGTTCGTTATGCCGGTATATTCTGAGGAACCATTAATATGAATTTTACTTACTCTGCTCCTATGTCTCCTGCTCCTGAACAGGATTGGGTTAACGAACTACTCACTACCTCAGCCCCTCTTACTACGGTGAACAGCAACGAAGAACTAAACAACTATTTCTTCCAGGGTCAACCCAGTACCAGAAACTTCCACAGACCTATCATGCACGCTGGCCTTGACAGCTACAAGGATCTTGATAGTGTATTTAGCAGCAAGGACATGACGGGGTCCGAAGACTCGTCTGATTACAACAGTCCGCCATTTATAAAAGCCGAAGAGCCAGACTTGAATATTTTAAATACCAAACTTGAAAACATCATACAACAATCCGAAACCCTCACTCCAAAGACGTTGGAATCGATTTTCGACACCAAAGACATTTTAAAGGAAGAGCCACTGGTGGCTTTCTACGAAAAACCCAGAGCTGCCACAGCTCCTGTGCTGCCCAAGCCAGCAAAGAAGAGACCGGCAAGAAAGAGATTGACCAATACACAGAAACAGGCACACAACAAGATAGAAAAGAAATATAGAATCAATATCAACGCCAAGATAGCCGGTCTACAACAAATCATACCGTGGGTTGCCTACGAAAAGCCTGCCTTTGAAACTGGATGCGATACCGCCAATAGTGGGAAAGAAATGCAGGTACCAGCATGTAATAGATTAAACAAGTCAATGATCTTGGAAAAGGCCACGGAATACATTCTCCACTTGCAAGAAAACGAAAAGAGATTGACACAAGAAAACATCGAATTGAGACAACAAGTTGTCCGTTTGGGTGGCGGTGCCGTTTAGGAACATTCTTGAAATACAAAATAAAAAAAATAGGTTGGTTTTGTGTTTATAGGCTATAGACACCTTTTAATGATTACGTATTTATTACTTTGTCCATTTATAGAAGTTTACTCGGGTGCAAAAATTGATCTTTAACGGCTTTTATTCTCTTTTGGTAGGTACAGAATGCCATTGTGCGCAGAAAAAAAGAAACCCTGACTCTCAAGGGCAGGGTCGCAGGACGCATCTCCCCTGGAAAATGCAGTGCTGGTGCGGACTTACAAGGCCGTGAAATGAGTCGTGTGACAATGAAATGAAACTCATCTAATCAAACATCGGTTTCACACACAGTACTCTTTCAATCAAGAGATATTTACCCCAGCCATAGTATTGCATTTCATACTCCTCGATATATGACATCTTTAAAGATTACTTTTGCAAGCTACCAAAGCTTTCGGACTTTGGAACAACGTCAAAAAATTTCTTTTGGTACTTTTTTCTCATTCTTTTTTTTTTTTTTCACGTCCGCGAAAATCTATACGGCAATTGCTACAACACGCCGTATGCTACGCTTAAAATGCCTTTCCAAAGTTCAAGAATGGACAATCTCATCGTTCAGTCATGTCATTTTAAATAAATTTTAAAGACTTCTTCTTCTTTTAAGGCAACTCACGTCGGGATCGTTTCTGCACCCATTCACCAGCCATAGTTGCAAAATTAGTCCATGATAAACGAAAAGGCTGACGAATACACTGTTTCAAGTTACACTGGAGGGTCCGACTCTTCAAATGAGGTAGACTCCGGATTCAAGGGTTTTTTTAACTCATTCAAACCTCCTTTGCAAACAACTGACTTGGAAAATGGTGAAATTATTGTCAAGACCCCAGAAGATAACTTAAAGGAATACCAAGTCAAACTCATCGCCTTGAGTGGCTGTATTGGTAGCGGGTTGTTTATCAGCAGTGCTCAGGCCTTGGCCACTGCCGGGCCTGCCGGTTGTGTCATTGGATATTCCTTGGTTGCAATCTTGGTGTTCTTTATTGTTCAAGGTTTGGGTGAATTATCGTCTGCATACCCCGTTCGTGGTAACTTCTTAATCTATAACTCAAGATTCCTTGATGAATCGTGGGGGTTTGCCATGAACTGGAACTATTGCTTACAATGGATTGTCACCATCCCTCTCTCGTTGGTATCAGCTGCATTAACCATCGAGTTCTGGAACACCAGCATTAATTCCGCTGTCTGGGTCGCTGTCTTCTTCGTGGTGATCTGTTGCATTAATATCTTTGGGGTTAAGGGTTACGGAATTAGTGAATCCGTCTTCTCTGTCATCAAGGTGATCGCTATTGTGGGGTTCTGCATTGTCTGTATTATACTTATTGCTGGCGGTGGACCCGAACAGGGATACATCGGAGCCAAACATTGGTACAATCCAGGGGCCTTTGCTCACGGATTTCATGGAACTTGCAACACTTTAGTCAATGCAGCATTCAGTTTTGCTGGTACCGAATTGGTTGCGATTGCTGCTGCGGAGTCAAAGAACCCGCGTCGTGCATTGAGCAATGCCATCAAGCAGGTTTTCTGGAGAATCTCGGTGTTCTACATGCTCTCCATCATCTTGATTTGTTTCTTAGTTCCATATAACGACCCAAGTTTACTCGGAAACTCAAGTTCTTCTGCATCTCCCTTCGTCATCGCCATCAAGAACGGTGGAATCAAGGTATTACCATCCATCTTTAATGTGGTTATCTTATTGGCCGTTTTGTCGGTTGCAAACGCTAGTGTTTTTGCATCATACAAGCCGTTGGTCGCTTTGGCCGAGGCTGGTCATGGCCCTAAATTTCTCACTTATGTCGACAGAAAGGGCAGACCAATCTTTGCCATCATGGTCTGTTTGGCATTTGGTTTTATTGGATTTGTTTGTGCTTCTTCGAAACAGGAAGAGGTTTTCAATTGGCTCTTGGCCATTTCAGGTCTTTCCACCATTTTCATTTGGTTTTCCATCTCATTGGCTCAAGTTAGAGTAAATTATGCATTCAAGGTCCAGAAAATGGTCAAACTGACGCCATATAAAGCCATTGGTGGCGATTACGGTGCATACGCTGCCATGACCTTGTGTGTTCTTATTCTCATTTCCCAATTTTATGTTGCCCTTTTCCCCATCAATGGTGAAAACTTGAGTGCCTCCAATTTCTTCCAGGCATACTTGGCTGCTCCAATTGTTCTTGTGATGTATGTTGGACACAAAATCTATTCGAGAAAGTGGTCTCTTTATATCAAGGCTACAGACATGAACATCACATCGAATCTTAACGAAGTTGACCCGATTGCATACAAAACACATCAACAGGAAGAAGCACGGGCATGGAAACTTAAGCCTTGGTACTTTAGATTCTACCACACCTGGTGCTAATGAATCGTCATCTCTATTAGCATCAGCATCAGCATTAATTTGTATTTTTAATATTTAATACTAGGAAAAGGGGATAAATAAAAATAAATTTGTTAATAATAAATAAAATGGTTGCGAACTAACATGTAAACTAAGGTACAATTGTGAACGAGTTTGCAGGTTAGAATCAAACCATACATTTTCGGCCAACACGTAACAAGAACCAACAACTGATTCCCCAGAAAAACCACACACAGACGCTGGTTACTTGAGCCATTGAAGTATGAGCACAGTACAGCACCTTATCAACGACTACACCAGCTTGTCTGCAGAATGCAAGCGGCGGTTCCCTGAAATCAGACAGAACTGCGATAGGATAATCGCAGATCTCAAAAAGTCATACTCGTTGACGTCAAATATTCGGGAAATCACCAACCATGACTTGTCAATGCCGTTAGTTGCTAGCTGTAAGACTGCAAACGCCAAAATCGTCACCATTGCTGTGCCAATAATCCATCGTCTTGTGACATCTCAACTTGTATCCAGCACCAGTCTCCCAGACTTGTTGGAGGGTTTACGTGAAGCTAGCAACCTAGCTATTGATATACAATTGCGCATTCTCCAGTGTTTACCAGCATTGATGCAATACTACAAAGATGATATCAGTGGACTATTGGTGATCCAGTTATTGGGGATATGTTCGAGTTTAACCAGGAACAATAAGTCTACAGTGGTGATCAACACAGCATCGGCCACATTACAACAATTGTTCAGCAATATTTTTGACAAGATTCTGCCAAATTCTCAGGATGGTGAAGTCTCTCTCAAAATCGATAACGAGGAAACCATAAAAGTCGATAAACAATCTGCTGAAGGGTTCAATATCTTTCAAGACTTGTGTCATTTGATAGAAATTGAAAAGCCCACTTTTTTCAACGAAAGCATAGTCATCAAACCTATCTCCGTGTTGGAAATCATTGAAAATATCATCTCCAACCATAAGGATACGTTCCAGCAGCATAAAGAATTGGCATATTTATTAAGAATAAAGCTTGTTCCTTCATTATTACGGATCCTCAATGCCAACCAAAAGAGCTTTGTTATGGTAACAAGAACTATAAGAATCTTGAATGTCCTTTTGGATTCACAATTACCCAACTTAATTGTGGAAGGTGAAATCATTCTCTCATTCTTGAATCATATTCTTTTGAATAACGAGCCAGGTGGAGAAGGTGACACACACTGGGAAAAGATTTTGGTCTTGGAATTGTACAAGAACATATTTACCAACTTTGAAACCATTCAAACAATGTTTCTGAACTTTGATTCGAACCCAAGCAAGAAAAACGTTGTTCAAGAACTATTTTCTATCTTAATCACATTTTTGCAACGTAACTCGTACTTGTTGAACGATATGGTCAAACCAATTTCTAGTGGATCAAGCAGCAATGGTGGAGACACATCGACTTCAACACCACTTTATCTTTCTAAATCGACCTCAGCAATGAAAATATCCATCCTTGATCATTTGGACAAAACGGACCCCCCACATTCCATTCCTCCAACGTATCCGGTGTATATTGTCCTTGGGATCTTACTTTCGTGTGCTGAGGGAATCTCATCCTTTGTTCTGAACCTCTCGAACAATTCCAACCCAACAACGTTGGAAAGTGATGTTGAATTTACCAACTTGTTTATTGAGACAAACTACAGCCACATATCCACATTATACGAAAACTTTATTTACATGATGATGGATAATGATAGTTTTCACTTGTTGATCCGTTCTCTCCAAAGATTCACTCATACAACCGGATTATTGGGTCTTGAAGCTTTGAGAGACGGTCTTCTCCTGATATTATCACAGGCAATTACTAGGAATGTTGTTGGACCTGGCACCGCCACGATACAGAGTCCAAACCCAAACAATTACCAAGAACCAGGAAGTCAACTTTTGGCATTAGGCGAATCTTTGGTGGAAACATTGACTTCTTATTCCACAGACACTTCTACCACAGATAACATGTCAAGAAGCTTCAACTCAAGACATGTTACTTGTTTGCGAGCATTGATCAACTTGGCGGTTTCTCTTGGATCTACTCTTCAAAAATCGTGGAACATCATTTGGATCACCTTGCAATGGTCAGATTATTACCTTCACGGAGTGGATGACCGCAAACATGAAAATGGATTTAATGAAGATAGACTTCCTCACCTCACAGCCCACGATTATAACAATATTGAAATCTCTATGCGGAAACTCTTTGATAGTATTGGTGATTATCCGACCGAATCGTATAATGAATTAGTGCAAGCGTTGATTTATTTATCCAATATTCTGTTTGGTTTAAAAGAAGACGAGAAGCCACAGCTACCAATTTGTGGTCACAATAAGACGTACTACTTAAAGAACATATTCAACGTCACCAAGATAAACCCAGATAAGTTCTTGATTGATAATGATAGGTCGTGGGAAATGATCACCAACACCTTTATATCATTGGGAACCAACAGAGACTTAAATTATAATCTTAGGGTTCAATCGGTTAGTACTTTCAATAAGATAACAAAATACATTGCTGACCAAGGTTTCCAATCCGATAGAACTACGTTGACGGCCGAAAAGTCTTTAAATGGCCTAAAGACTTTCTTGGATAAGCTTTTCGATTTGGGAATCCCGTCAGAACTTTTGGTATTGAATTGCGAGACAGAAATTCACTTATTGGTGTTAACTACGTTGCATGAATTGATCGATAAATACGACACCCATTATCAAAGCTCATGGAATATTGTGTTCAAGATCTTGAACTTATCATTCAAGAATAATGATTCGTTCAATGAAGACAACAACTTAAAGGAAAAGATTCGTCTTATTATTGACTCCTCATTTGATACTTTAAAGTTGATTCTTGATGAATTTATGTTGACGTTACCCTTCGGAGAATTGAAGTTGTTGATTGATACGCTCTCTAATTTCTGTTCTCAACGTTATGGGATAAACATCTCATTCAGTTCTGTTAGCTATTTCTGGTTAATTAGTGATTCTATTAAATCCAGACTCGGTCAGCTTGAATCAATGTCACCAATTACAGAATTAACAAAAATCACGACTGAGACAGACATAACAGGATACTTTGAATCAATGAACTCAGAGTCTAAATTGTTTTACATTGTCTTAGAAACCTACTTGTTAAAGTCCATTGTGTCGTTATCATTTGATTCAAGAGCACAAGTTCGAGATGGTGCTATTCAAACCTTTTTCCAGATTATGGAAGTTTATGGACCAATTTTATCGGCTGTCGGCGGTTGGCAATTGGTGTTCGATGTGGTCCTACCACATTTGATAGAATTGAAAATTGATTTGAATGATTCTAAGTACCACAACAAGGAGTGGCTTGAAAGTGTTGGATTAGTTCTTTCGGGATTTGTGTCTATTTTCAACAGATTTATTGGTGATTTTGAATTTGATAAATGGCAGAAGTTGATAAAATACTTTCAAGACATTCTCAGCTTCAAATGGGATGAATTGAATTTACAAGTTTTTAAATCATTCCACGATTTATTACCACCTGCTAAGGAAGTCAAAGACAGAAAGATTCGTCAATTGTTGTTTGAGTTTTGGACCAGTGTGCCCGTTGAATACAACTTTATCAATCCGTTGTACCAGAGTTCTATTGTTGCTCTTATGGAGTGTTTCCAACCATTGTATGATATCATCTTGGAGGGATTTACTCCCGAAGAATGTTCAATTGTTATCAATCTTCTCAACAAGTGTGCCAGGTACCCGGTATTACAAGACAACCATATGGACGATGTGAAACCTTCAAACTTACAGAAGGCAGTCATTGGTAATTTAAAGATCATTAATTCAACCGATGTTCAGGTCCAATCCCAAGTTATTCAACAATTGAGCAACATTGCAGTTTATACATTTGAGACCAGGAGCAGAATCGAGCAAAAATTGAAACAGTCACCAGAAATATTAAGGAGATTCAAGATTCCTTCATTTATTGCTGTAAGCCACGAAGCAGTGATTTTATTGGCAGCGAAGCTCCATGAATTGACCAGCTTTAAAGACTTACTTGAAAGCCGGGGTCTCGGTCGAGTTCTCAAGTCATTGTTGGAAATCAACCAGGTCAAGGCTCGAGGTATCGACAAAGAGCAATATAAGCCACTCTGGATTGAGACTGCTGATATTTTTAGCAACATTGTTGGTCGCATCATTGAAGAAGAGTGGGAAGTTGAGCTATGGACATTAATCATCAAAGGAATCAAGATCTGCTTTATAGGAGGCGATGAGCAAACCAATCAAGATCATTACAATAGATTGGTCGAAATCATTTTACCCAAGTTATTACAAACTGGAAATGGTGAAATAATAGAGGATTTTATTCTGGAGGTCTACAACAATTCGTTCTTGTACGAGTTTGATGATTTGGACAAAATCCATCAAAAGCACGGTGATATTAGGTCGGTAGTCAGTGCAATTTGTCAATATGACCTTGATGGATCTTTTGGTTCGACCAAGCCATTGATGAAGTATGACAACCAACTAATCCGGTTTTATTGCTTGCAAGAATTGATTCGATTCTCTCAGTACACTGAAAATATTCAACTAGCTTCAATAAGTCAAAAGTACTTGCTTAGTCGGATTGCTTTCAGTTTAAGACGGTTTGTTTCTGATGTCAGATTGTTGCACAAATGTCCCGTGACAAGAGTACAAGAGAGAGAAGTAATGGCATTGTTACGGGGATTGAGTGGTATTGATATTATTTCAGAGGATAATACTGTCACCTACAATAATTTGTGTAAGCTTTTTGTCAAAGCCGGTAAAGACAGCTACAGAGTGCGTGGTTTGGGCAACATTTTAGAGCTGATATTGCTCCTGATGGATTTGCAGCCAATGACTGGCAGATAACCTCATAAGCACGTGACTGAAAATCTAGTTTTTTTTAAAAGAAAAAAAGTTCGTAATAGTCGTGTAGTTGCACAATAAAAATTTTCAAATCTCAGCTACCCAGACAGGGCTGAAAAATTTTTCAGATTTTTCAATTTTACTTCTCTTCCTTTCCATAACAAAAAACTACAATGGTTAACGCTATTTTATCCAAGAAGAGAAAGTTGGTCGCCGATGGTGTCTTCTACGCTGAATTGAACGAATTCTTCACCAGAGAATTGGCCGAACAAGGTTACGCTGGTGTTGAAGTCAGAAAGACCCCAACCAAGTTGGAAGTCATTGTTAAGGCTTCTAACACCCAAGGTGTTTTGGGTGAACAAGGTAGAAGAATCCACGAATTGACTTCTTTGATTGTCAAGAGATTCAAGTTGTCTCCAGAAGGTATTGTTATCTACGCTGAACGTGTTGAAGAAAGAGGTTTGTCCGCTGCCGTTCAAGCTGAAGCCTTGAAGGCTAAGTTGTTGGCTGGTTTGCCAATCAGAAGAGCCGCTTACGGTGTCTTGAGATTCGCTATGGGTGCTGGTGCCAAGGGTGTTGAAGTTGTCATCTCCGGTAAGTTGAGAGCTGCCAGAGCCAAGTCCCAAAAGTACGCCGACGGTTTCATGATCCACTCTGGTCAACCAACCAACGACTTTATTGACATTGCTATCAGACACGTCTTGATGAGACAAGGTGTTTTGGGTATTAAGGTCAAGATCATGAAGGACCCAGCTGCCAACAAGTTCGGTCCAAAGTCCTTGCCAGATGCTGTCAAGATTTCCGAAGCTAAGGACGAAGACGAAATCATCCCAGCTCCAACTGTTAAGGATTACAAGAACAAGCCAGAAGCTGAAGTTACTGAAGCTTAAGGTATACTTAATAAATTATAAATCCATTTATTAAAAAAAATTTAACTTGTAGAGTCACGTGAGAATGGAATGAGTGTTTTTTTCGTCTCACATCGACTGACCTGTGTATAATATGGTGCGAGAAAACGTGTCACATGTATGTGGCTGCCGTCATTTCCGCCGGACTAGCGGAGGTCACTGATTATTTTAAACTGATGCAACTCTGGAGAAACCTGGAGATAGTCCATCGGGCCGAGAGAACCAACCAATAAAATCGAGACAAGATAGGTACGCGGACGTACAAGTCCATTGTGGGGATAGCCACACTAGTGGTAGAAACCTGTTTTTAAAGCACAGTACAGTGTCATAAAGAGTAGTAGAGTGATTCTACACTGTCATTGAACTCCAAAGTGATGTTGGAACTACAAAAATTAGTAAGAACAGCAACGGGAATAGAGATTATTAATCTGAAGAATCAGATGAATGACGTATTGCCTCGGACTAAAACTCCGTCGGAGTTCGTTTTGTGTCATATCGGTATCTCTGCGGGAATATATCTCCATATCTGAGCCACGGCTCGAAGTATAAATAGAGCCAGATAGTACAAGATAAAAGAATATTATCAATCGATTAATTAATAATACCATGTCTTCTCCTACTACACACACATTTTTGCCATTATCTTCGGAAGTGTCCGAACCATTCGTGATTCCTGACGTTTCGCCTACGTCGCCATATCTTTCTGCTGCTAAAGGCGTGAAGATCAAGGACGCACCCCTTGCACCATTGGAACATGAGATTCCTATTTCTAAGTAATGATTTATGATATTTATGGTACGGTTGGGATAAATAAAGATATTTGAAATAAGAAGGAATGTAATTACAATAATTGTAGAAGTACAAGAAAAAAACGTGGAAATTAAATTTATATACATTTTAAAAAAGGGGATAAAACTCGTTATACTTTTTGGCGTAATAAAAGGAACTCAAACCCCCGAGTGCAAGCAACAAAACAGGCACGGGTTTTTTGAAGCTGGTAGGTACCGAACGGGCGAGCCCTGCGCCCAACAAGACCGTCGACGCCCCCAAGGCCAATTCCAAGCCGTAGTCGGCATTCTGTTTTAACAAGTAACCGGCGCCACCGTAGACAACCGATAACGTGACTCCTGCAACCAAGGAAGGAAGCGAGCCTTTACGTGCGTAGCCCATAAGGCCACCAACAGCACAGAGACCAGAGAGTGTAAATGCGGGATGTTCCATTGTTAAAGTAAAGTGAACAAAAGATTTTTTTTCGTCCCGGCGCGGAAACTGTTGATTGTCCAAAGGATTAAAGAAAGGACCCGGACACCAGGTTTCACCAGGAGAAAAAAAGCTAGAGCAGAAAAAGAGCGTGCGCGCCAATCAGATTTGTTTGTTCAGGCACAGAACTATGCGCAGGTAGCCTGGGGGTCTGCACACTGGAACCTGCGCGCGCTACCGCCGGCTCTCCAATGGTGATCTGCGATCCACCACCGACGGTGCGAACGAGGCACCAATAGTCCCAGCATGCGCCCCCCTTGCCAATAAAGCCCGACCGATCCGATTGTAAAAAAATAGATTTCGATATCGGATGTGTCTTTTGTAGTTTGTGTAGATAGGATCTGTGCGCGGTGGTTGTTAGCATTTTGGGCTCCCGCTTGTTGGGGTCCACCACAGGTCCACGTAATTCTCGTCTTTCGACGAAAAATTCTCATGGTCTAATCCAACAATGAACATCTCTTCAATGCTATCGACAGACAGCACGCCGCCGCCCACCAATGGCCTGGCCAACGGAACCAGATCACGGCTTGCTGCCGGTGATGTTGTTGGTCCCATCGTTGCTCATCCACCCGATGGCCCTGGACCCGAACTGGTGCTGGCAGCTTCCAGCTATGACGATGCGTACAAACAACGCTTTGAAAACCATGTGTCGACAATCACGGCGCTCGACAGCACACTCACCCGTTCCCACAACCTTAAGCTCTTGAAGTACGACGAGATCAAGCTCCACAACACCTTGCTCCAGACAAACGAGTACGCCAGCAACTACATCGATCGTGTGGTGGCAGAAGACATCCAGAGCCGCAACAACAAGATTTCAGACACCAACAAGAACAAAGACTTGGTGCTTCTTGATCCTTCGAAACCGTTGCACCACAATACGACTCGTGGCCGTGAATACAAGTGGGGCCCTACCAGAGAAGTGTTGAAGGTGGAGCCCAAGTCCAGACGCAAGCGGCCCGCCATCACAGCCACCGATACCATCAAACACGAAGAGAGAAAGAAAATCCGCCCGAAACGCAACTTGGACGATGTAAGTGACGACGAGGACCTGAAACGACAAAAGACAGAGTCGGCCGATGAAGAATACAAAAACAAGGAAGACAAGCTGTCGACAGCCACTCCAAAGGAACAGAGGGCAATGACGAAGCAGTACGACAACACATACGTGGCTATCTGGAAAGATTTATCTAGAAAGGACGGACCCAAGGTCCTGAGATTGGTCCAGCAATCGACACAAGCCAAGTTGATCAACCTCAAGAAAACTTCCATCTTGGCTGCCCGTGAAGCCAAGAGATGGCAGCTTAAGAACAACAAGAACCAGAAGGATCTCACGACAAAGGCAAGAAGAGCCATGAGAGAAATGTTCAATTTCTGGAAACGGAACGAAAGAATCGAACGGGAATTGCGTAAGAAGCACGAGAAGGAATTGATCGACAAAGCCAAGCGCGAGGAAGAAGAACGTGAAGCCAAGAGACAGTCGAGAAAACTCAATTTCTTGATCACCCAAACAGAATTGTACTCCCATTTCATTGGCAAAAAGATCAAGACAGACGAGATCGAAGGAGCCGATTCGGATCCTGCTGTGCAGCTGTTGAAGTCGACCAACAAATCGTACGACAAGTACGCTGGTGTCAAGGGCAAGGCCCACGATATCGAGTCACTTGATTTCGATAACGACGACGAAGAAGCATTGAACCAGGCTGCAGCGGCCAATGCCCAAAGTGCGTTGGAAGCAGCCCAATCGAAGGCCAAGCAGTTTGACGATCCTCTCAAGAACCCCGACACCAACGGAGAAGAAATGAACTTCCAGAACCCAACACTTTTGGGAGACATCACCATTTCCCAACCAGACTTGCTCAAGTGTACCTTGAAAGAGTACCAGGTTAAGGGCTTGAACTGGCTTGCTAACTTGTACGAGCAGGGGATCAATGGGATTTTGGCCGACGAAATGGGTTTGGGGAAGACGGTGCAGAGTATCTCGGTGCTCTCGTACCTTGCCGAAACCCACAACATCTGGGGGCCCTTTTTGGTGGTGACACCAGCATCTACATTACACAACTGGCAGCAAGAAATCACCAAGTTTGTGCCCGACTTCAAGGTGCTTCCTTACTGGGGTAACGCCAAGGATCGTAAGATCTTGAGAAAGTTCTGGGACAGAAAGAATGTTAGGTATGGTAAGGATGCTCCGTTTCATGTACTTGTCACATCGTACCAGTTGGTGGTGGCCGATGCCGCATACTTCCAGAAGATGAAGTGGCAATACATGATTCTCGACGAAGCACAGGCCATCAAGTCATCGCAGCTGTCGAGATGGAAGTCGCTTTTATCGTTCTCATGCCGTAACAGATTGCTTTTGACCGGTACTCCGATCCAGAACTCGATGCAAGAGTTGTGGGCATTGCTCCATTTCATCATGCCTTCGTTGTTTGATTCACACGACGAGTTCAGTGATTGGTTCTCAAAGGATATTGAAAGTCACGCCCAATCCAACACCTCGTTGGACGAGCAGCAGTTGCGGAGATTGCACGTTATCTTGAAACCGTTCATGTTGAGACGTATCAAGAAGAACGTCCAGTCTGAATTGGGAGACAAGGTCGAGATTGATCTTTTCTGTGACTTGACCAATAGACAGAAGAAGTATTACCAGATGTTAAAGTCGCAAATATCCATCATGGACTTGTTAGACTCTGCGGGCTCGAGCGAAGACTCGTCGTCGTTGATCAATTTGGTCATGCAGTTCAGAAAAGTGTGTAACCACCCTGACTTGTTTGAGAGGGCTGATGTCAAGTCGCCGTTCAGTTTTGTCAATTTCGCCGAGACTTCGTCGTTCTTGAGAGAAACCAACGATTTGGAAGTGAGTTACACCACGGAAAACGCAATCAAGTATAACTTGCCACGCCTTGTGTACGATGAGTTGTTAACTCCAGCCTCCAACAACAATATCGGTTCTAAAAACAAAATCTATGAGATGTTCAACATTTACAACCCGGAAAATATCCAGGAGGAGAACAGTTGGCTTCGTTTGGTCGATTTACCATCGATCAACAAACTTGCAAAACAGAACGTCTTGGATCGTGCCATTGGCTTGAGGGAATATTCCGACATTAACCACGACCGTGTCAATCGGTTCAAGTACATGTACGAAGGAGAATATGTCCCCAAATCGAAACAATTACTTATTAGCGAGTATGAAAACGACTATGCATTAAAGACAAACTCGGTACACTTGAAAGAGCTTTACTCGGTGCAACACAGAGTATTTGAAGATTTGAGAATCAACAGCTTGAAACCAGCTGCTGAACCCGTGGCTCTGGCTCCGATCGCCCAGGTTGTATGTTCCACCGCGTCGTTTGGACACAAATGGAACGATTCGTTGTTTGATCCCCACGTCCGGAGTAGCTTGATGCCGTTATCATTGAACACCGAGTATCTGTTGATGCAGAACAAGGTGCCTGTGCCCGAGTATCCAAAGTCAAACATGTTGCCTCATTCTCTCAACAAGACCATCGACTACTCAAATATCCGGATGCCGTCGATGAACCGCTTCATCACCGACTCTGGTAAGTTGGCGATGTTGGACAAGCTTTTGGTTGAATTGAAGCAGGAAGATCACCGGGTCTTGGTTTATTTCCAGATGACCAAGATGATGGATTTGATGGAGGAATACTTGACGTACAGACAGCACAAGTACATCAGATTAGACGGTTCGTCCAAGTTGGAAGAACGTCGTGATTTGGTGCACGACTGGCAGACGAAGCCGGAAATCTTTATCTTCTTGTTATCCACCAGAGCAGGTGGGTTGGGAATTAACTTGACGGCTGCTGACACCGTCATCTTTTACGATTCGGACTGGAACCCAACCATCGATTCGCAGGCTATGGACAGAGCCCATAGATTGGGCCAGACGCGACAAGTTACGGTGTACCGGATGTTGACACGGGCCACGATTGAAGAAAGAATGAGAGACCGTGCTAAGCAGAAGGAACAGGTGCAACAGGTCGTGATGGAGGGCAAGGCCATGATAAACAAGAAGGAAGAGGCTGCTAACAAGAAGAAGGACGTGGCGTTCTTATTGTTGGGCGACGGTGACGACGGTGACAAGCTGGACACCGCAACGCCTTCTGCCGAATCACCAGGAACTGAGGAGAAGCCCAAGAAGAAACAAACTGATTCCACAAAGAAGCTAGAAGAAATGTACCACGAGGGCGAGGGTGAGTTCTCCGGTAACGGAACTCCAGCCCCTTGAAACCTACTTGTTTAATAAAAAAGGATGTGTGTTTGTAATAGAAGTGAAATATTAATACTAAAGTCATGGCAATTTGTTGGCAAGTGTACTCTCCAACTCAGAAATAAATCCCGTAGACCGTTGTTGTTGTTGATGCTGATTATGACGCTGGAGAAGTTCCTGTTCCAACTGTTGTTGCGGTTGTTTCAAAATCTTGTTTTCGTTCTCCAAGCTGTAGATCCGATTGAAACTTTCTTCAAGTTTAATCTTAAGTTCTTCCTTTGATATCTTGATTCCATCCTCGTCTTCAAAGCTCGTCACTTGCGTCGAACTGATCAAGTCTGTTAAGCCACTGATATTGGAATTCACCGAGTTTAGCGATAACCGATTTGGATTGTTGCGTATGTTGAACCGTCGTGTGTTGGCATTGTTTGAGAGTTGGTCTAATGTTACCTGGTTAAATGTGGCAAGGTAGTTTTCCTCAAATACCGCCGATCCCACGTTGGCAGATGAAGTAGAATCGTTTCTATCCCGTGTTTTATTCTTGGGCTCTTCAACTACCGTTAGCAAGCCAAGCTGCAAGCCTCCAGACAGCCTTTTGTATTTCTTTCCAGAAGAATTTGTTTCCACCAGTTCTTTGGGAGAGTTCAGTTGTCCTGCAAATGTAGGGCTGGCGAGGGTAATAGGAGACCGGAGAGTATTGGATCCTGAGTATCTCTTTTTGATGGCTGAGTTTTGAAAAGTCTTTAACCCAAACGGTTTATCGTTGGATGAATTAGACTTCGTTGATGAGGAAGGAGAAGGTGGCACTTCTTGAGTGAGCAGGTAAAGTTCAGTGAGATTTTGATGATAAAGTTGCTTGATGGTCGCCAAATCTTCGGCAAACTGGTTGAAAATCATAATCTTTTCGTTGATTTCATCAATATTTGTGGTGGTGTTGGTAGATTGATTATATTTGTCGAAAAACTTGAGGTTGGTGGTAAGATTAGACATTTTGGTTATTAATGGTGTCAAGTTAGAAGTCCTGTCTTCAGTTTCAAACCTAGTGTTGATCTTCAAGACGTCCTGGTTGTTGCGATTTGAATTAAGGAGATCAAACTTGTGAGTTTGTTCAAATGTTTCAAACAAGTTATTAAATGTTTCGACCGCCAGATTTAACTTGGCGAGTCCTTGGTGTACGAGATTCAATTTGGCCAATGGCTTCCAATGGATAGCGGTGCTTAATGGCTCTTCCATTTCAAATGTGTCCATTAATTTGGAGATGAAGTAGTTCTGTGGTGTGGCCACATCATTCACGGTGAGTAATTGGCAAATGTAGAGTTTACGGAGCTGGTTGAACTGGTTGATGTAAAAGACAATCTCGTCGATGTTTGTATTGTCCAAGGTTTCGTCCACGATGTAATTGCCGCAAAGACCTGCGAGGTTGATATTGTTGATGTTGCAGTACTGTTCAATCATCTCGCCATTCATGCTGGGTACAAGA